>CAJPIZ010000288.1:0-27838 GCA_905368565.1 Medioppia subpectinata
AATGAAATGGTCTTTGACTTAGAAATGATGAGTAGTGTGGAAGTGATGGCCTCTTATATACCGTAATCTCGAGGAGTGGTTCTGTCCTACAATTGTGGCCAAAACGAGAGTAATTGAAAGGAAGTGGTCTAAAGAAAGTTGTTTTTTAGGGACAGTTTCACTTTTGGGCGAATCTATGTCTTTGTTGTTTATAATATATGGATCATCAATAAAACTGGACTATATTTTAAATTCTATGGGAATTAACCTTAAAAATAGGTTTTTCTTATATGGTTTGTAAGATGTTTAACATTAGGTTATATAACGGAAACTAGTTTTTTGGGCAAATTTGTAGACATGTCTGGGATGTCTTCAGAGTAGATGTTATATCAGGTCAACAGATAACACCTATTTGTAAAGATAATTATAAATATATAATTAGTTTCTTGATAAATTAGCAGTTTTTAAATCATATCTAAAATAGTCACCAAACTTTCCCATCTTTTGCAGCTATAATTAGAGATATTTTATCAGTTTTTAAAAGTTTATTTTAAAGTTTTATCTAAAATACTGTTATTGTGCTCTACATTGAAATTAATTTATTTTATACTAAATCTTAAACATTTTGTTACTTTATGGATAAGTTCCGTATAATCTTATTATAGAAGTCGTTTGTATTAATACTTGTCTACAAATCAAAACAACTATCCTTTAAATAGATTTGTTTTTATATTTTGAATATATTTATCGTCCAAAATATAATTTCAAGATTATTCTAATTTAAAAATACATTTATGCTTTATTAAGGTTATTTAAAATGAATTATGCCCATAATAATTGCACAGGATTTACAAACTAACGTTATTATATTCAATATAAAGTACAGTTTATGTATTATTTAACATAAGGAGAATACCCAACAAACTTTTCACTTTAGATGATTTCTCTGCAATTATCTTCAATTATAAAACACTAATTTGCAAAACTATTAATTATGTAATTTTCAAGTCAACTAACCTTCAGTTAACTTTAAAATAATGATAATTAATAAATTAATTATGATAAAAATTATAATAAAGTTCTTGAGATGAATGCAAAGCTTATGCTAAAGAATATACATTTCTACCATAATAAGGATCATTGTATCACTCCTTTAGCACCTTATGCTTCACGTGTGGTGCGGAACAAACATCTGCTTCATGTGCTGCACAACCAATACATTCAAAGTATCATTTTATTAATGNTTCTTGAGATGAATGCAAAGCTTATGCTAAAGAATATACATTTCTACCATAATAAGGATCATTGTATCACTCCTTTAGCACCTTATGCTTCACGTGTGGTGCGGAACAAACATCTGCTTCATGTGCTTCACAACCAATACATTCAAAGTATCATTTTATTAATGACTCTTCACTTCTTTATACCGTACTTTTCAGTATTTATTTGCAACTTTAACCCAATCTTATTACATAATGAATTGTATGAAATTATATACACTTAAATATTCTATATTTAAAGATAATATACAGTACTAGTATTAATATAAAATAAGAAGGTAATTTATGATTTTGTTATTACATTTTTGACCTCAATTGTTGCAAATTTTAGGCAGAAAGTAATAGTTACATACGGGTCAGCCATTCTGGATGGACGAGTGGGCCAACACCGGCCACATTACATATTGCTTGACAAGCGAGAGGATAGGGTGTCCCTCAGACCCATAGTTTTGTTGTGTTTGATATGAGTACTGGACAGACAGTGAGAGCTCGGACTCGATGTCAGTATTAAAACAATAATTATAATTATAAAAGAGTGCATATTTTTTAACTACAATTCAGCATTGAATAATGTGGTTTATAGAATTGTTCGGTTGTGGTTAACGTATAGCATCGCTGTGTGTGAGTTGTTTCACACCTTGATTACTTAAACGGGATAGTTTTATGGTCAAGAAGATAAACATTTCAATGTTTATGCTATGAGATGTGTTTATAAGTAAAATATTTACACGTGTTTCGGTTTAAATGTTTACAATTTACTTTACTACAGTATTAGCATAAGTTTAAGAAAGATTGTAAACGTTATGTGGCATTAACTTACACTTGAAATTGAAATTCAATAATAAATAATTGGTTTAAAAATTCATAAATAAAATGTTAAACATTTTGGTATTATTGTCCAAAAATGGTTAAATTAGATTTAAAATTGCAAACAATTAGGCATAACATCTATTAATGTAAACGTAAAATATAATAATTTAATTAACTAGTGACAATTTCTTAGTTGTAGTTTTGTTATAAAACTATTTACGATAAATACAAATTCAAACGTTATATTGAAATGTAAAATACAAATCATAAAGTTATAGAAAATGCTTTTAATCCATACGATAAGCAGTGATATATTGCCTCATAATTTAATTCAATCCAACATAACATGCAATCAATGATAAAAATATTTTATTACCTTTCAATTGAACAAAAGGCAAAATAATTTCTAATTAATAAAATATTCTCGTTATAAAAAGTAAGTTTAAGAGAAGTTGTAAGTGAAATAAAATGTTTACGAGAAATGTTATATTTTTATTTGTAATTCAATTATTCTGTAAAACAATATTTGCATTTCATTTGCACAATAAATCGGTTTTAACTAAAAACTACAAACAAATCGATGGATATATTGTCGGCGGAAAGGATGCAGAAGAGGGAGAATTTCCATATCAGGTGTCTCTCCAGAAGTATGGCTCCCATATATGCGGCGCTTCTATAATAAGCTCCGAATGGGTTGTGACGGCCGCCCACTGTATTGAAGGGTAATTTAGATTTTATAATTTTCATAAATATTAATATAGTTAAACTCAAATACACTATGGTATAAAGTAAATATAAATAGTCAAATTAATAATGTTTTTGTAAATTTTGATAAATAACGAATACGAGTAATCATCCGAGTTTTTCGCTCCTCTTTGGTTGAAATATGGCTAACAATTGATTTCTCGTAAACAAACAAATTTCTTTTAAAGGAATGCTAACTATTGTATTTTCAAAAGGGTTATTCTTTACATTGGCTCTGCATAAGTGAGGCACAGCTTTATAGTAAACAAATATTTGACTTTTCAATAAATTTACAAAAGAAAAATATGAATGAAATTGGATTCTAACTTACAATTTCTAACTCAAAACAAACTTTGCTGCAAATATTTTCATTGAATTTAATGGAAGATTTTTATTAAAGTAAACGCGAGTAGATCTATGTTCAGTTCATAAAGTTTTTATCTATAAACAACACTATTAAAACATTTGTATTTCTACTACAAAATACAAACTAATTCTTACGTTTAATATTTCTTAAAATATGTCAGAAATCCAACGGAAATTTTATCAATACGTTATGGGAGTATACATCACGACAGCGGCGGTGAAGTGGCCGAAGCTATTGAAACGGTAGCGCATCCGTCATATAGCGATTGGACGCTCAACAACGACATCGCTTTAATCCGCACTAAAACACCCATTAAATTGAATTCAAATACTATAAAAGCGATTCCACTGCCCGCTCAGGACTCGGATGTAACCGCTGGCCAATCGGTGGCCATAACTGGTTGGGGATATACCACAGAAGGGGTACAAATATTGGCGCCAATATTGCAGAAAATCACTCTTCCGGCTGTGGAAAGGAGTGTTTGCCGAGAAATATATAAAGAGATGTTGCTTCACTGTCTCTCATACTAAACGCGGCCATAAGGGCTTCCTCCCCAGCTGCGCACAGTCCATAAATAACGGTTTAATAATAGATAATTAAAGTCAGTTTAAGATATGTTAAATTTATGTTTATTACAAAAGGGAGACTCCGGCGGACCGGCGGTCGTGAATGGCATACTTGTAGGCGCCGTGTCGTGGGGTTACGGCGATTACTGTGCCCGACCCGAGTTGTATGGCATTTATACACGAATCGCTAAATTCAGGGATTGGATTAAAATTAAAACATTGATTTAATTACTAAAATACTTGTAGGCGCCGTGTCGTGGGGTTACGGCGATTACTGTGCCCGACCCGAGTTGTATGGCATTTATACACGAATCGCTAAATTCAGGGATTGGATTAAAATTAAAACATTGATTTAATTACTAAATTAAAAGAAATTTAAGTTTGTTTTGAACAAGAGATTTATTAATAGTGAATGACATAAAAATAAAATGTTTTATAAATCAAAATAATATTTTTTGTATAATTAAACAAAAAGAAAAATTCAATGAATGAATAAAAAGTTTGGGCATTCACATAATGATTACATAACATGTGATATAACTTTGGGTTAGTATTAGAACCTAAGCCACAGGTGGACTCTACCGGTGAATTATTTAACAGTATTTCTATTAAAATCGTAATATTATATATCTAGAATCTAGATATTCCGATTAAATAGGCAGAGTTACATTAGAACCATATTTATCACCTACTTAACAAATATTTGTATTTAACGTTTACATGGTCAATAATTTGTCCAACAATTAATATTACCAGTACTGTAAAACATAGTATAGCAACATTTTACATAAGTGGTGTAATATATGGTGGAATAATTGCGGCAGTTTTTGAGAGTATTAAAATATGTTAAATTTACTTATAATATATACTATGTGTTGCGGTAATGATTTTAAATGAAATTATTTTGCCCTATCAAATTATAATCTAGATTCTAGAATTTATACCATCTTATAAAGTTGAAAACCAAATTGAAATCACTATATCTGCTGTGATTGTCAGTCACTAGATGTAAGCTCTTTACATAATTCAGTGACAGGTTTTGACACAGAAATACAGCTAATATTTCAAATGAAAAACGTTTGGCTAAATAAAGCCCTTATGACCCCATTTGCCATTTAATCAATGCTTTTATGCAAATCTAAACTTTTATTTTGAAACATATTCTGTGGAGAACTGCTCTATATATCAGTCAATGCATTACATTTGCCTTTATTTCAGTTTGTCATTCAATTTTCAGCATTGAGTCCAAATGTTTATTCACTTAACACACTAACAGTTAGTGACTAACTTATTATAAATTTAATTTAATTATCTACCATACTCATTTACTTCAAATATTACTGATCATTTGCAAACCTCAATATCAATTTATTTTTATATTAATTGTAATTTATTTTCATCAAATGGTTTAAACTATTATTAAAATACTTATACGAATCCTATAATAGGATTAAGGTTTTTACTCTACATTCAGTATAAGCATTAGTTTTCTAATTAATTTTACTACAAAATAAACGGTAACTTTTATTACAGAACTTATAATTACATATAAAATATTATTATATTCGTGTGAAAGATTCAAAGTGACAAGGTTATTTATATTGGCAAACTAATTCTGGTTATCGATCAATTGATAATTTGGCCATTTTATACTATTTCCAACAATAAAATTAACCAAACGGCGTGTTGTCTACAGTTGCGTCGCGTACTACACCATATTGTACATTTAGCTAACGGTTACGTAACTCACGTGTAGACTTTGAGTGTATATTTTTTGGGTTCAAAAGTTTATTTGCAAATAAGTTTTGTTGCATTCAATGCATTGCTTCATACGATTAATGATGGGATGGATTGTTGTGTGCATTCATTGCAATGCATTTTTCACAGAATATTCTCTCAAAGCACTCGTTTTGCAACTTTTATTCGCAAAACTTTTTTCTCATTTCATTTTTCGCTGTTTTTTGTTCATATCTTTGATACAAATTCTTAATCAATAATTCACTTTAAATTAAATATATTTTTTCGTTATTTATTATTGAATATTATTTTTGTTATAAAAAAATTTTTAAGCAATCATTTGGCAAAAAATATTTTGGCATTTTTACGATTCAAAACTTTATTTTCAATGTTATAAACGTTTGACTATTAAAGGGATTTCTTTTTAACGAAACACTCGATTCATTTTTGGGTAAATCTCTGAGTTTAGCATAATTTTGACGAAATAATTCATTTCGTAAAATATTATGAAAATTAGTTTTATATTAAATAATATAATTTGTGATGAAAACAACATAATTCTCAGACAAATACATACTTTCCAATGAATATTGAAATTATTTCATGAATTATTCTCGAAAATTAACCAAAAAATATTGTTATTTTTCATAAAATATAACCAAAAAATATATGGAAATTATTTCCAAACGAGAGAAAAAATATTTTCGAGTAAAATATGTCTCAAAAATAGGGAGAAATTGTTTTCAAAGAATATATGTATGTCTTTAGGAGAGAGAAAAGTGTTTGAATTATTGTTTTCGAAGAGAATTTGTATTTAAGTTAAAAGTTTTGAGAAAAAAACTTTTTCTCAGATTTTGAGTCCGAGAGAAGCGAAACACAAAGTTTTTAGCGAAAAGTCTGCGAATTGTAGACGACGTCTGTATATAAGCGCTAAACCTGTATTTGAAAAGAGGGGCAAAAAGCAGACAAACAGTGAAAATGGGATGAATCGCGGCGTGAAATGCACTGAATCGGGGATTTGGGCGCTAATCGATGGCCAGAAGGGCGTCAAATCCCTATGGCTTACAATGAAAAACACTGTGAGAGAGAGAAAGGACTGCCACTAAACGGGGAGAAAACGCAGGCATTGAGAGTATTGCGCGAAATGCAGTCAAACCGGTAGGAGAGGCACATCGGGGTAATGGTTGTCGGGCTGTGGGATAGGCTGTGACCGCATGCGATGATACGCGAGAGGCGGTCGTGTTTGTGCTGACGCTTATGTGCAGTTGCATTGGCTGTTCAATGAGTGCTGTGTTATAGCAGTGGCTGTCTATGCGTTTTTGCCATTGCTTTCCCATTGCCTTCTCGTTTCAGTTAGTAATCAGTTGTTCATAGAGTGAAGACTTGTGGCAAATATGGCCGAACCGAACGACTCGAGTCTAGCCTTCTTCTCGAAGGCAACGCCGAAACAGTGGTCTTATATTTGGGCCAAATATTCAGAAGTACTCAGCCTTAAGGCCGAAGAGCGGAATCGCAAGAAGGGAGGCCCACAAGAGCTCATCAAACTTGACAATTGGTATGTATATTACATTCACATTGTATGTACTGTATGTATGTATGGCTCACTTCAAGGACAGTTTGATTGGTGTACTTCTCAATACATTGCCGACAATTGTTGTCAACTTTTTAATTGTTATGATTATGTAATTGTGATGTTTTCTCATCACTTGTGCACATCTCATGTGTGCAATGTTTGTGCCCAAACAGACAGACGGTTCATATGTTTTATTTACAGACTCTGTCTTATTATTGATTGTATGGACTCTCTCTCCCTCTCTCGCTCTCCTTCTCTCCCTCTCATAGCCTATGCTATAAAAAGGGATATCAGTGTTAATGCTATTGCTATGCGTTATATCCTATACTTCACTACACTATACACTGCTATACACTTCTCTATGCGTTTCTATGCCCTTAAGTGGGTTACATGTATTGCAGTCGAGCCCAACCACACACAGCACAGCACTGCTATATACACTCTACCCATACATATACAGCATAAACAGCATAAAACTTTATATACGTTTGCCATCAATAGACAAATGCATGAAATGCTATACAATATTCAATACAAGCGCTCATTGCATACAACACTCAACGACTCACTCCCTGTCCATAGCTTTTATAGCAGAGAAGAGAGAGAGAAAGAGAGGGATATTTAGGAGAGCAGTGTTAGGCTGTGTTAGAAGCAGTCAAACACAAGCATACCTTACATACAGAGTATTGTGAAACACCAATACATTAAAGCATGCATTTTCATGATAAGCGCGAATAGACGCCTCATCCCTAACCACCAAACACTGTCGGCGGCCCACTCTTGGCCACCGATTGTGGCCATCGGGAGAGTACTGACAACTTTAGCGATATGTTTAATACAAAATTGAATGTACAATATATGGCATACTTTGTTGTCCGCCATTTTCCAGTCACTGCTATGTCTGCCATTTGTTGGGCAAAAACACTGCAAATAATGACTCATTTCTCGTCTCATTTTAGCTGAATTTCTATCGCTTTTTCGCGATATTCCTCACAATTTCGGTCCTAATTTTGCGCACAATTAGTATTTTGGGACAATTTTTCGGTAAAATGATAGTTAATAAAAGTGTATGTTTTTTCTATACACGTATAGTATTGGAATGTACGTGTATAGGAATAAAGGCAACGCTTTTCCATAGGCAGGGATACGAGCGTTAAAATGCATTGAATAGACACTTATTGAACACGAAATGCTATGAAATAAAGTTTTTTTTGTGAATTAATCTCTGAGAAAAACACATGAGATATATATTCTGTGTGTTTGTGGTATTGCCTCAAAAACCTCACGTGTTTTAACATCATTTCATAATCTCTTGTATTTTTCCAAATACCAAATGTTTTGCGTTTTTAATTGTTTTAATTAATTATTTTTTTCTACATTTTAATTATCGTTATTTTCTGCCCTATTATTTGTTACATAGATTTCGATATAAATAATTTTTCGACGAAAATTTTAATTATTTAAATTGTTTTTATATAATAATAAGGAGAATAAGAATATTATGTAAAGAAGTGGTAAATGATATTCAATAGCATAAGTGGATAGCATTTAAAGCGAATATGAATTTATGAATTAGTAATGAATAGATAAACCATTCGCTCGTCTCATACATTGATTGTATAAATTGTTATTATTATTAATTAAATGAGATGTGAATTAAAGAATATTTAATTTATATATAACATAGCTCTATGTAAATGTTATTTATATGCATTATATTCGGTAATATAAATGCTATAAATGACTGATTTAGAAAATATTTGTGAAGATAGAAAGCCAATGAATATAATGACAATAATATGGTATTATCACAGCAATCGATGTCCACATTATATCACTTGAATGTCGAAATATTGACACAATTGTAAATATTTTGATACTTTATGTGGAAAAATATCAAATATTTTGTGTGAAAAGGCGTTAATATTTTTCGGTGTAAAATATGTGCAATATTTATATGAAATTTATTTCTGAATAATATTCATAATAATTTGCTTGCTTTGCATTTTGATGTCTTTCCCACCGAACATGTCTTCACCCAAAAGGGGTTTTTAATGATTATTTATAAATAATTCCGATTCCCTCCCGAAGTCATCCATTTTATCATATATTCTTCGCAATCAATATTTGTTCACATTTTTCAATGAGAAGTCATTTATACAAATACAGTGTCTATTGAATAGAAAATACATTCATATTTAAACACTTTTATACAAATATCTATTAATTATTATTACTGGAAAAAAATAATATTTTTAAAGATTTATTAAATATTGATTTTTTCTGTTTATATATGAAATTGTTATCTAATTTTATTTAATAAATAGTTTAATAATTGATTAAACAATTTTGGAAAATTTTGCTAAAATATTAATCAATACATTTTGTATGTGTATATGAACTGAGATTTCTTTGTTTTACGGGAATATATAGTGAAAGTCAATAGAAATACGAGAATCGTTTGGCACTGAATTCTTCATTATTTATGACAACACTATTTCTGATTATAACAAAACATTTATTATTTTTCAATTCATATAAAATCTTATAATGTTTTCATTAAATAACAAATTGGTTACTATTTTTAACATAAATATTGATATTTAATAACAATTTTATTAAATTGAATACAAATGACTTCTATATATGTGTAACTAATTATTGAGAGGCATATTAAATATGATGACAATTGAATTGATATTTTAAATCCATTTGATTCCTCAATATATCTGTAAATAAATTGTATTCTTATTGTTAGACAACTCTTCATTAGACTCTCGTATCAAATGATATGATAAGTAATGCATTGTGTGTTCAGTATTTCAGTCAATTTCAACTAATCGTTAGCAGAGATAACTGATATTTACTCAAGAATTGTAACTATCATTACATTAAATATACACAATATTTAATGTCCATAAACTGTACATTTAAATTGAATATTGTTTTAATTTATTAATTTAATATTAGACTAGTTATTAGAGTTAGTTATTTAGTTTAAAAAGACATTAATTATTATACAATGTATTGTTTTAAATGCTTTGTAATGTTAAGAAAGTGATACAAATGTGATTTATTACCACACATACAGCCCAATATCTATTTAACGTTTAATTTTTTATTTTCCTCGTCTGTAATTTTATAGCATTTAAAGGGAAAACTATTATCTATTTGTGTAATGATTTCGCAAAAAAAACATTTCCAAAGTATTTTTGTTTTTCTGAAAATACTATTCATAGAAAATCTTGTTTTGAAAATCTTATCTAAATTTCAGAGAATATTCTTTATATTTCTATCAAAAAATTTTGACATTTTGGACACAATGTTCGGGTATTTTACTAAATTTTAAGTTTTACTTTTTGTTAAATAGTTTTTTATTTAATATAAAATTTGTGTTAAATTTATATCACGTTTGATTAAAGAAATTTAGTTATCATTATATTTTTACTACCATAATGAATTAGTTTTATTTTTTAATTATCATATTGATTGAAGTTATTTTAATAATAATCACATGTATATTATGTTTATTATGATTTTCTATTTACAAATATTGTATGCCTTTTGAAATGAAGTTAAGAAAGATATGAAATGAAAGGTTTGATAGTAAAAACATCTGCTTTGAAAAAACATGATTCAAACACAACATTAATAAAAAGCGTTTTGTTTTTGTATTTTCATTGCATTTAAAGGCAATTCTCGCAACAGATTTCAGAGATTTATTGCAATGACTACAGGAATAAAAAGTTACATTTGAAAACAAATATGCGATAAACCACTTGTTGTGTGTATTGAATGGCTATTCAATGCAATGTAATATATTTCTGTTTATTTTAGCGTATTTTCTTATCCATAGCATTATGTATTGGTGACTGACTTTGCGTTTTCTCATTGCAAATACATTGTAATGATTATTGCGTAAACGTTACACACAATGAACTTGTCTTTCCTTTTTCTCTAATTGTATTGCAGTTTGATTTTCAATCCATACCATGAGATTGCAGTTGAATGACATTTTAGAGACAGTTATATGTCATTCAGGTTTTAAAACATAGGCTTTTTTGGTGGGAACAGTCGGTGCCTTACTATCTGCCGGTCCCTCACATTCTCTATTCAATACTCCAGTGTTGAACAGCTGTCGATCGGATCGACGTATTCACTGTCTGTCAGACGCCGGGCAGCCCTTCGGTCCGGGATATCAATGCATCCAATCATTCATTATATGTTTTGTAAATTTTTAAAAATGCGTTGAATATATATTTTGTCCCATTTTTTGTATTTAATTTGGGGTTTGTATGAGAATTGTAACACATTTATCACAATTTGCATTCAATTTGACTCTTGATAATTACATAATTTTGGTATAATTTCAAATTCTGTTTTATTTTTAAACAATTAAAATTAGTTGACATTAATTGTAATTTTTAAACATTTTGTATTTATTTAGTTTTGAAATTGAAAACTCATTTAACACACAATTTACTAATTCTTTTAATGGTTTTATTCAATTGGTATTATTTATCGATAGTTGAATTTTGCTTTTATTAGTTTAACTGTTTTATTCATTTTATTGTTGAATAAAAATTGATTTTAAGTATAGTTTTGGTTATTATTTAATCAAACAAATGTCTATGAAGTGAATCATTAAATTAAGTGGTTATAAAGGTTACATTAAATATAGATTTAAAGTTGAATTAAATTAAATGACTAATATCTGAATTGACGATTGTAAAAATAGGTATCAAGAGCATTTGCCTCAAAAAATTCATTCGCGTAAAGACCCTCATATAATTCACGAAGAGTTGGTCCAAATAGCTAAATGGAAATTAATGGTAATTTACTCATTGAATTGCAATCATATTTTGAAATCAGTAACTCATTTATGTTTTGATGATTTGAACAGAGAGGCAAATATCGGCCCAAACTTCTAGATTTGGTGCGAATAAACACAGAGCTGGCAGTATTAACCATCAGTAAAAAGGCGTTTAGAAAAATGTATCACCAAAAAAATCTGTCCCAAGCCATCAATGCGTTGATTACGCTGAAGGGTATCGGACCCGCCACCGCTTCCGGTAGGTTTTGGCCCAACGCTATCGGCCACTCATTCGGCTACTCTTTCCATAATATAATTGAATAGTTATTAGTCGTTAGATTGATATCATTTTACAATCAAAACACGTTTAATGTCTTTTTTATTATAAATGAATTGAAGGCAAATATTAATGATAATGTATTTGTTATGAACAGCTGTATTGTCGGCCGCATATCCAGAACAGGCGCCTTTCATGGCCGACGAGTGTATGCTCTCTACGCCTGGAGTCGAGGCCAACGACTATACGCTCGCAGAATATAACACATACAGCGAACAAATCAAGAACTGCGCCGAAAAACTTAAACAAAGTGGTAAGTTATGGTCGCAACGTGAACTCGGCTAACGACCACATGTTAATTGTTTAAATATAGACCCAACTTATTATAACACATGAATTGTATAACAGATCCCGATTTCAAATGGACGCCGCATAAAGTGGATCAGGCCCTGTGGGCCCACTACTTGGCTCGAGAGCTGAAGCCTGAGATAATAGATGGAATGCCGGCCGCAGACGGATCCGAACGGAACGTAATCAAGAATACGTCAGAAGAAGATTCAGTGGACACGACTGATATAACGTCCGCAATACCGACGCTACCCGTGTTGAACGGCAAAGCGGGCACTTCTCTGTCCGATGAGAACTCTTCTGGTCCGTCGTCCGAAGTGGAAGACAAGAGCAATGACTCGTTACATATTCCCCATAAGAAATATAAATATGGAAATGGAAACGGAAATATCGGGACTATAATGAACGGCGAGGACAGTAAGGACTTGGGCTCCGAGTGTGTGGAGAGCGAAGACTCGCGAATTATGGCGTCCGAAGAGAACAGCGTTGAAAACGGTTCGGACGTGAGTCTAGAGCCGGCATTAAAGAAGCAAAGAGTCGATGCGACCGAACTGTCGGCTGTGGCCGTCGGAGAAGACGCCCAGTTATAGGGTTTTAAGCGTTTAATTATCATTATTTTATTTTAATATTTTTTATCAAATATATAAACGACAAAAAACACATTTGTACCCCTCTTTTGGTGGCGTAGAGTTTAATACAACTACAAAATCATTTTTTGTTTTACAAATTTGAGATAAAATTTAACTTAAAATACTTTTTTCTCTTCTCATAAAATATGAAATTATCTTTTTATGATAAATGAAAGAAAATTTGATTTACATTTTAGTTATCAAATGAATTGAAATTATTAAATACAGTCTAATTGAAATTTTTTAATCTAATGTCTCAGTGATTAGGATTAAGGGATTTTGATATGAATTATGATCGAAAATATTACCAAAAACACAATATATATGAATGATAGATAAAATTCATAACAATCATCAATAAATTTAATAAAAGTTAATTTATTCATATATTTAATGTGAGAAATTAAACCAAATTAAATGTGGAAAAAGTAAATGAAATTTTTAAACATTTAATGAAATGGTAAATAAATTTGTAAAAAGATATTTAATTTAAAGATTTTAAAAGTTTTTAAATGACGGAAATTTTTAAATATACCACAAGAATAGCGTTGATTTGAATGCGAGAATCGCTTTCAATAATAAGCCGACACTTTATTACATGAATAAAGTGAATGAGAAAAACAAATGACAACAGAATATAACAAACAAATTCTCTTTCATCTCTCGATTCGCACCGTTTTTATTGACATTATTTTTTATATTTACATAATTATATAAATACATTAAAAACCATTTAAGACAACAACCAAAATACAATTTAAATAGTATTTCATTATTGAATATATTAAAAGTTAGAAAACAATTTTTGCTAAAAAACATATTTTGAAACCTCTTTAAAAAACAATTGTGAAAAATATTAAGTTATTTCCAATTCACACGTTCTGTACATCCGATTGGGTTTTCTTTGACAACAATTAATATGTATTTTGTCAACCGTTTGGCAAAATCTGTATTTAATTTTAAAGCAAAATAATAATTAAACATTTCGTAGAGTTTATTATAATTTGATTCAAACAATTATTATGAATTAAAACTTGAATTTTTGTATTGAAATATCAATTTATTTTTAATTTTTAATATAGTTTCATATTTTTGTGATTTCCTTATAATTGTCTAATCATTTAATTTAAATGAAAAATATTTTATCAATTTATAGTCAATTATAAACTACTGGATAATTGATTCAAAAGTAATGTTAAGTTTCGCATTGAATTCATTATAATTAATATTAATGAATATAACTTAAGCACTGATTCTTTAAAAAGGATTACAATTTTTAAAGAGAAACTAAAAAAATGTTAGAGTTTTTGAGTAATTTTTATATAATCTATAATTTATGAAAATAATTGTAACGATAAATTTATTTAAACACTAAATACAGTTATTTCTCTCATTTTCTCTGTTTTCCATTCAGTCCTTGAATATTATTTGTAAAACACGAATAAAAACAATTAAAAATAAAAAGTTTCAAAAGTTTGACTGTTTTTGTTCTTCATTTGCTTAATATTTTTCTCTTTAAATTGAAATTTTTGCATTAGTTTTAACTAATATCTCATTATTATTTAATTGTGTAATAGTTTTCTTATTATAATTCCAATGATTTTTTAATTAAATAATATATTTATTTAAATAATTGTTTACAAATTGAATGCACATTATATTAAATTAAGACATTGTATGAGTGTTTGAGAGGTCGTCCGGCAAATGAGTGTAATGTGAATAACTGTTAATAACTTAAGCTCTTCTGGATTTGGCTTTGTATCCATTGGAAAGACCCAAATGACCGCCATTTCCGTAAAGTCCTGGACCGCCGTCCAAACCAATGTGTCCGCCGTCGCCACCGATGACTGGACCGCCCGCTAGGGCTAGACCTCTCGCCGGTCCGCTGTGTCTTCCCTCGCCTTTGGCCACAACTGTATGCACTTCTTCGAGAACTGGTCTCACTTCTTGAGTGACACGTCTGTAGGGTTGGATCACTTCTCGCACCTCTTGGATGACAGGTCTGAGCACTTCGTGAACCACGCGATGCGGTTCGTCTTCGGACTGCGTGGACTCGACCTGACCGGGCTCTCCAGGCGTATGGAACTGCTGTACGAGCACTGGACTCGAGACTGACCTGAAGATGACTTGCACGGGCTGTTCGCTGGGCTCCACTTCAATGATTTGGGGAACCGGCGGCTCCTGTGGCAGAGAGACGGGAATCACTTCGAAGGTGCGGTGCGTTTGAATGGCGGCCGACAGCGGACCGGGCGATGACAGACCGATTGGGCCGGCGATGCCTAACCCGTGAGCGTTGCCCAACGACGTGAGTCCGTGCGCTAAACCACCGGCCAGTCCCAGACCGCCCGCACCACCACTAAAAGCAAATGCTTGTCCGCCCGCATAGCCGAGTGCACCGCCACCTCCACCGCCGCCATACGAATAGCCGGCGCTGCTGTAAGTGATGGCAAGCGATATAATGAAGAGCTGTTTGAATGAAAAATAAACGTTAGATTTGATACGAAAAAGTTTATCGATTTAACACTCACTGAACCAAACATTTTGTCAATTCTTTGAGAAATAAGAAAAATTGTGAAAATATATTAACGGATAATATTCTTAATAATAAACTGTTTGTTTGAATTGCTTTGCGATGACTGACTGACTACGAGTGCATTTGAATTGCATTTTTATATCCAGAAAGTTGTTACTAAAAAAGAGTGCAAATGATATAAAAAATTGTTTTTCAAGTAATTAGTCGATCGAAACACAACTATTTAGTGGAGGAAGTGTTGACACTAATCATAATATTGTCCGAAAAGATGCCAAATGCATGAATACTATGGTATTATACACTGTATGTATAGAAGAGATGATATTTATTTTTTATATAAATTGAATTTCATTAGATTGCGAGCTCCGGGAGCTCTGGCTAATGGAAAAACAAGTTTTATGTCGACTTTTATTACACTTTCGATTACATGAATAGTGAATTTTGAAGCATAAAAAAAGTTAATACAAAAAATTGTGTGTTTTTTTTATTTCGCGACTGAAAATGAATGGTTAGAAACAGAGATGAGTCTCGCGATTGTGTCTTGAATTAGATATAACCTGAAAATATTGTCCACAATTTGCAGACAAACATACATTTGCTTAATATATTGCTGTGAATTCCCGTTTTATTTTAATTTATATTAAATTTGTCACATTTTTTTTATAACAAACCGTTAAATACAGTACTTTTATGAAAAAATTTCCGGCAATTCCTTCAAATGATTAATTGCATGATTTGTTTATAATTTGTTGAATGCATTAATTGGTTTAATAAATTATTAGACGCGTCTCTCATTTCTTTATTTTTATCTCAATGTCTAGATTTCTAAACATTTAACTATTAATTACAATACTCTTATGTACTTTATATACAAAGTTTTAGTCAAATACAATACTATTTTGTAATATTCAAATTATTTAAATCAAATACTGTATATTCTTTATAAGACCATGGTAATTTTTGTTATTTTTATTTATTAAATCAATGAATTATTGGCATTTGGAGTGCAAAGAGTACAAAGTATAATATATTTATAATACATACAACGCGGTGCAAAATTATTGATTTTCATATGGTGTAACTTAAATAATTTTTAAAAATATAAATATTGGGTCTAGATCACTCAATTATATATTGATTTAAAGCTTAACAAAACACCTTTAAAAATATATATGCCATGATTTGCTAAAAATTTAATTAATAACTATTATTGTCAAATTTAATCATTTTAAAAGTTTAAACAATTAAAAAATCAATCAAGGTCTAAATTGGTCAATATTTTACTAATAATGTTTTCTATGCCTTGAAAAACATCATAGAACTAAACATTGTGTTTCACTAAACAATTATCCATCAAATAAATTAAAGTTAAACAACAAAAATCGGGTTTAATTAAGAAAAAAGATCAAAAGTAATTAAAAAACTTAATGTTACACTTAATATGCTATGACGCTATAACATGTAAAGCTCTGACCTTATGTTTTTAAATGACCACAGTCCCTTGTTTGAAATAACTTAGCGCCGGATTAACACCATATTAAAAATTGATTATTTGTTAAATTCAAAATATAGATATAATGACATAAGTATTCAAAATTTTAGCTCTAAATATGATCTAGATTAAAAGTTATGATAATTATAGAGAAATCAATAGTATTGCACCGCGTTGTAGCAAATCATTGATGAAAATTAACTAATATTATGTTAATTGTGGTCAAATCTGCTGGAGTATTGTAATGCAAAATTATATTACTTTCATTTAAATGAATAACCCATACATTGGGACAGTAAAGTTACAATAATTGTAAAAATTTATTCAAAAAGTTAAACAGTTTTAAAGTTATTTATTGTACTAATTAAGTAAATAATTGGATATCAAATTAAATCGTTATTAAGAATAATTAGTTGTTATGCAAAATGCAATTAAAAGAGAAAATATTATTAAAAAGTAAAATAATCTTGGCAAAAAAGCGTACGACGCCGGGTATGCCTGCGGTGGTCTCCCTCCCAAGTACTAACCCTCTCGACGCTGCTTAACTTCGGTGATCGAACGAGAACCGGTGCTTTCAGCGTGATGTGGCCGTACACATTATGGTAAGTTGATTAATTGTCATTTATAAATATACAGTTTATTTTTAAAGTTACCTACATTCATAGATTTTTGATTACTCCTCACAAATCACTGCAGGAATATAATGAACATTTTTTACTTAAACAGCATATATTTTACTCGTGCACTATATTATAGGCTTAATTATTCTTTATCTATTACTATTACCTAAGTTATTATTAGTTTGCGTTAATTTTAACACTGTTTTTATAGTTATTTCTAATTTTTAAACTTATATTCTTACGTATATTCTGCTAACGATTGAATTTTAAATGTATAAAGATTTAAATGATTTGCGTAATAACTTATTATCGATTAAATAGGCTGTGATTTTGAAATAATTATTAATTTTTGAATAAAATTATAATATTTATCGATGAAAGTGATAATAATTTCAATATATTTTACTTAATTTTACAACTTAACATGTACTCATTTGCCTACAAATATTATAATATGAACTAAATCTGCCTTTTATATTTAAATAAACTTTTTCTGACTTCAATATTAGATTTAAAACGATATGAATATTTGTTGTCAAATAAATCAGGATTTAAGCAGAGTTTGCAAATAATTTATTACACGAATAAACAGTTAGTTTTATTTAATATTTAATGTTTTTGTATTTACAGTGGATTTTATATATAAAAATCTAAAGACATAATAAAATTACATTAAAAGTGGACATCATATGAAAGGACAGACGGGTCTAAGCTCTGGCGGCTTTGGCGGCCTTTGCCCTCTTGGCGGCGGCCCTCCCATAACCGGACGCCGCGTAAGCTTTGGCCAACTTTGCGGCGCCGGAAGCTCTGCTCCCATAACCAGACAGTTGTGGTCCGTAAGCGCCGCCTCCGTTGCGAAACTTCTCGCCTTTGGCCACAACTGTATGCACTTCTTCGAGAACTGGTCTGACTTCTTGAGTGACACGTCTGTAGGGTTGGATCACTTCTCGCACCTCTTGGATGACAGGTCTGAGCACTTCGTGAACCACGCGATGCGGTTCGTCCTCCGATCGAGTGGACTCGAGTTTGCCCGGAGTTCCCGGAGTGTGGATCTGTTGCACCAAAACGGGACTCGAGACTGATCTGAAGATCACATGAACGGGTGTTTCGCTGGGCTCTACTTCAATGATTTGGGGAACCACTGGCTCTTGAGACGAGGCGACGGGTCTGATCTCAAAGGTTCGTCGCGATTGAATGGCAGCCGTCGTACGACCGGGTGTTGAGAATCCGGTCAAACCTGAGAAACCAGAGAAGAAGTTGGGGCCCAAAGCGGCGCCAAAGCCTGAGCCAAAATGCGATCCCAGACTCGATCCCTGAGCCGATGTCAATGAGGAACTTAAACCAGAGCTAAAAGTTGTGGCCAAACCAGAGGACGTATCCCCAGATACTAATCCATTGTTTACTGTATGGCCTAAACCGGCCAAAGGTGTTGATAAGGCAGAGGCGACACCAGAATTAAGCCCAGAGCTGTATCCGGAGCTAACGGCTAATCCTTGATTTCCGTAATCACTTGACGCCAAACCTTCACCGCTTGACTGATAGTCATTTGCTTTGACCAAAGAGGCCACCAGACAGACAACGATTACCTGAAAAGTAGTTTATTTATACGAAATATGCTTTAAATTCAATTTTTAGTTTTTATGGTTTTAAAGGTAAAAGTTTTTTCATATAAACAGCACTTTTATATGATATAATGTTATTTACTGAACACTCACTTTAAACATTGTATGAATTGTTAGTTAAATCAAAAAATAAAAAGTTTGAAACAATTTTTTTCTTTTTGTGATGACTTGAAGTGAAAATCAGTTACTTATATATCGGGAATGAAAGGCTGCGGATCTGTAGGACGTCTCCAAACGAGTCGTTACTAAAAGACTATAAGATTGTTATCGAATAATAATTTTGTTTTCCGGATATCTTTACATAAAAAGTTTTTGGGATAAAAAAAGTGAAACTAAATTAAGAGCGAAAGAGCGAAAATCTCTCCTTTTTTCGTATGATATGAGCGATAAGTCAGGATTTATTCGACATTTTTCTGCCACAAAATGCTAAATATTTGGTCCAAAATTATCCAAAAGCGTCGCTTCAAAACTCGTTTGTCATTAATTATTTCAAATATAACAGTGACTTATATTACTCTTACTTAACATTACAATCAGTATTTCAAAAGAATTTTATTTTTACATTTTCAAAAAGATTAGATATAATTAAAATATGCTATAATTTCCTATTAAATATATCTTATTTAAGTGTAAAGCTTTTAAAATTGCTTTAAAATTAAAGTTATTCATCAAGTTTTGCACTAAAAATATTCAAATTCTATTAATATATATAATATTAAATTTTATATACTTTTTAACGGATAATTCCACACAAAATCTTAATAATTAATTAATGAAATGAGAAAAACTCTTATTAGAGATAAATTAGAAACGATATGACATTTGACTGAATAGTTATGCTTTGAAAATGAAATCTTAAAAATTATGTGAATTTTTATATCGAAAAACATCTCAAATAAATCAGAATTAATAGAAAGCGAAACCGATCTCTCAATTCACTCTTTTTACACTAGTTTTCACTTATTTATCAAATTAGAGCAAAAAATCTGCAAAATAAAGAAGTACTCAATTTTGTTGTAAAAAATCATGAAATAATAGATTTGATGAGAAAGAGCCATAAAATTGATAACAAATTCAATTATATTTTAAAATTTAATTCTCTCTCTCTCTCTCTCTCTCTCTCTCTCTCATCAGTCACTCTGAGAATTGAATGAATACTTCCTAATAGAATAAACTAAAAGCTTTTGACTAAAGAATTAAAACTAAATCTATTTATTTGATCGCAAACTCAATTAAAATACATTTACGAAATTGAATACAAAATAGTAACAACTGTTTTTAATACTCACTTTTAAAAAACCTTTGTAAATCATTTATAACATCATAAATATTTACAAATGTAATTATCATCGTATGAAAAATTACTACAAATGTTATTAATATTTTTTTATAAATCTGCGAATTTTTGCAAAAATATTTTCATTTAACGTAATAATCAAACTATAAAGTCGTCTAAATTGGTAATAATTTCGTAAATAAAGTATTAATAAATGTATGAAAATAATAGCACTTTAAACATAAAACACATTTAAGTCAACGTTTGTAAACACTAAACACTTTAATGACTTCTTGAATGCTTTATAAACATTTTATAACAAATATTACATTAGTTTATAACAATGAATTAAATATATAATTATAATAAATGGTCGGTTAATGTCTAACAGGCGTACAAAATATTGGCTAAAATGACAATAAAAGCGCCAAAAAGAAAGGAATTGGTCGGAAAGAAGTCTGCCATCAGATAAATGCTGCAAATAGTAGACAATACTATCGATATGGATGTGGCGAACCCTTTGAGGATATTGTCCGCATATTTCATAACTAACGCCACTACTAGTCCACCAAATGCTTGCAATAGTATCACAATCCATGTCAACGTGTTATAGCCCTAAACAACAATCACATCGTTATCATCACAATTGAGACAATGAAGTAAATGAATCAATACCTGAAAGAAACCATTGGTATAAATGAGATCATAGTCTTGTATAAACATAGCTATGGATGCGATGATGACTGAGAAGAAAGCCATTTGTGTGTTCCTAATCCATAGCGACTGAGAGGTATATTTGACTAATTTTTCGAAATAAACGCCCGAAAAGCCCGAAGAGAAACACGAGGCCAACACTGCCAGCACTCCCAACAAGCGATTGCCCACCGGTTCCGCGTTTGCCATCACTTCACTCATCATATCATCAGCTTTATTGGTGGTGTCGGGCGATGCGCTTTGTGGCCATTGCACTAAAGTTACGCCAATCGTGAGTAACATCAATGAAAACCATTGATTAAGTGCTAGTCTTTTGTGTAACATTAAAACCGAGAAGAGGGCTGTCGTCAGGATTTTAAGCTGATATGTCACCTGAAGAATTGATCCATACATTAGTCACTGATGGAGAGAGAGAGAGAGAGAGAGAGAGAGAGAGAGAGCCGATACAAGACCTGATAAGTGGCGGCGTCTAAGTTAGTGAGTGCTATAAAGAGTAGATTATTTTGAATGGTGTAGAGAAGGGCCGGAACCAGGAGTTTGGCCGTGTCTTCCGGTTTGGCCACCACTTCGGTGGCCAAAAGTTGGCCCAATTTTCTCAACGACCCTAAAGATAGACAACAAATACAGTGAGAGAGTGAGGGATGAGATGATTGTGATTGTTATCATTGGACATACAATTAGACTGAAGTGTGAGTATAAGTAGTGAAACAAAAAGTTTGATCACTTCACTCAACACAATAGCAGTACTACTGATATAATTGCCGTCCATTTCATTGTAATTAATGCGAGAAAATCTTAATATCATAACCAATGTTGTCGTCTGTATTGTCAGCACTAATAGTGACAAATACTTCAGAAATAATAGTTTTGATACCATTTTCAATGTCAACACCGATTCATTCAAACCATACAAACAATCAATTCATTCATTACTTTTCATTCAAACACTTGTTTTAATACTTTCGATGAAAATGTTTTGGTTTTTCACATCAAATGAATCCCAGAATTGAAATCAATTGTTGTATTGAAAGGCAATCATATGTTTAGCCGTTTCTATAGTTTTCATAAACAATACCACTATTTGTCCGTCAAATACGACCAGTAATTACTGTATTGCAAAAGTTATGCCCAAAATATCCCCTCAAAACTTTTATTATGATCATTTAGAAAGTAAATCAAGTTATTTAATTAGATTTTTCATTCATATTTTATTAATTACATATTTTAATAGATATTTTCCGTATATTTACTAATATTTAGCGCTAAAATCAAACAAAATATTTTCTCCCATATAAGCCATGGATAGGAAACGATAAGTAAGAGTTAGAGCACTGGTTGGAGATCATCGCTGGCGTCGTTGGGCTCTTCGGTGATATCGTTGACATCGATATCGGTGTCGCTGAGCGTGTCATCAGAGTTGTCGTCGACGAGACACCAGCTCTTCTCCGGCCAAACACACTGTTCAACGTATCGATTGAACTGAAGATTGTCGGGACAGAGCTTAGGACAGGCGTACCCGTGGATGGGGTGACTGCAGTCCAAATACATGCGACAGTCGGTAGAGTTGGGAAACTTATTGCGCGAATCGAAGCAATAAAAGCCAGTGTTTTGCGGATAATCGCATTGATTGGCCGTCGGGTAGAATATGAGTCCCGCCGGACACTGGACTCGATATGAGCGGCTGTTTGAGCACATGTAGAACGAGTGGCAGTCATTCGGGTCCTGATATAAGCGGTCCGACTCTTGACAGTCAAATGTGGTCACTCTATTAGCGCCGTCACAGCCGCTGTGTTCCGGGAAATCACACACTTTTAGAGTCGGATTGAAATACAAGCCTTTCGGACACGACTTGATCGCCGGCTTATAGTTTGCGCACAATATAAATGAATTGCAATCGTGAGGATCGGGAAATATGCCCTCATTGTCCGGACACACCCTCTCCTGTGTCTCCGTTGACTCCGTTTTATTGATTAATACAATTAAGAGTAATTTAATTGCAAATCGTATTTTTGCAAACATTGTGTCAAACATATAACACCTATTTTTAACTTTAATATTGTATTATTGTTGTAACTAAAATTGTTTTAATATAAATTAATTAATTCTTGGTCTAATCTTTTATAGCATTTTTAAAATAATGCTTTTGTTTATGCGTTTTATAAACTAATTTAATGTATGAAATGCGGGTTTTGACGACTCGTTATGAGATCCCAATCGACAACTACTGCTAAGAAGTTAAGGAATTTATGTATTTTTAAAAAGTTTGTTTCATATTTTAAATCAATTTGTTTCACTGATAAGTTTTGATAAATATATTAGTAGTTTTAAGTTATGTGACACTTTTAATATCATTATTAAAATTCTATTTAATAATTAACAAAATTAAAATTCTAATCATTATTATAATAAATTATTGAACTTTTTATTTATTGTAAATGCTTTGAAATTATGTATAATTAAAGGCAATAATAATAATAATAAAAGTAAACAATAAGACATAGACAGATTTGATTGAAAATACATTATTATAACAATGATAAATGAATAATATAAGGAAAAATATTAATTATATGATCATTAAAACAGCGGATAATAATTATTTGTTACTATTTATAAACCGATTCTTACGGATCATAAAAATAACACCAATTGTGATACCAATAATCAAAGCGATTCCTGCGATTACAATGAGAGCTATAGCCCAACCGGGGAAATGGCATTTCATTGATCCGTATTTGTAATCATTGCATTGAAAGCTCTCGTAATAGCGGATCCACTCGTCTTTCTTCATCTCAATGTTTCTGTAGTCAGAGTCCGAACTCCTGAGTGAACACAGATTTTGCAGCGAATACTCCATGCATTCAAAGATATCCCAATTATAACAACACGAGTACTTCACGCGTAAACTGTCGTCGTTTGTGTACCAGTTATCCAAAGCCTTTTCCCGACACCGCCTGAAATCGGTGTCCTGTTGTAGCCGTCTCTCGCACTCATAGCCCACTTCTATCGGAAGCCTATCCCTTAGAGGTAGATATAGTATCTCTGATGACTGACTTTCACTCAAATGTACGCAAAGTATTACAATTAGTACAAAAAATGTGAAGAATTTTATCAATTTAAGCATTTTGTTACTTAATATCTTTAATAAATTTAAACTTGTTTTACATTAAAAGTTACGATGTTTTGTACAAAATTTATGTTTTACTTTATTAGTCCAATTATTTACCAATTTTTACGTTCATATTTAAAAAGTTATTTCCGTTTATTTGTTCAGTTGTATGGATGCGGGCATTGAATATTGAATTGATGCCAATTCTGTTGTGAAAAAATGCTTTTATTTTGAAACATTTTGATAACAAATTGAATTAATGTTTTTAACTCTTGAATCTCATCGATAGTTAATTTCCAAATCTCTTTATCAAAATTTTTAAAAATAACTTCACATATATTTAAACACATTTTGCAAATAACACAATAGAGTAAATATTATACATAAAAATATTTGATTTTAATTATGTCGAAATTATATGAATAAATACTTTCCATAAATAATGAATTGACAAAAACTTGTTGTTTTTCTATTGTTAAAAGTGTGAAAATATTTATTTTGCAATTTTATATGATTTGCACATTAATAATACATGTATAAAACGCCGAATTAATTTTATTCAAATGAGTATTTAATAACGTATTCAGTAAATAAAATTTGATTAAGAAATAGCAATGATGTGGAAAATGTAAAAACTTATATTTAAATATAAAAACAAAATAAGTTAAAATTAAGAATAAAGTGTACTAGAATAAAGGATTATTTTTAGCTACAGTGCACTTAAAAATATATTAAACATAGCTAAATAATTATAAAATAGAATAAAATCATTTTAAATTCAATTAACACAATTAATTGTGAAAACTCGTAGAAAATCATAAAAACTTTCAACAAACTTATAATTTTACATTATATTAAATATCAATCAACAAACAATAGTCGCTAAAAATAAATTATACAAAGTTTAAAAGTTTTTAAAACACAATTAAAATATGTGCCTAAATATGAATGACTATGTAATTACTTTACAGAGTCATGACTACAATCTGTTGTCAGTAATGTTCATTAAAATCTACCTGAAATGACTACCTGTGCGCAGGTGTTCATAATCACAGACCCGTAAAACTTTTTTCAAACGATCTCTCGTTTCCACTCAACAAAAAAGTTAATTTACGTTTTGTTTGACTATATTTTTGCCGTTCACTTCACTTCACTTTATTTTTCTCGTTCTCATAGAAATGGGTGTGAATTCGTAAACAACACACAAAAAAGTGATTCAAACAAAAGGTTTAATAATAATTTTATTGATATAAAAAAGTTTGTTGAGATAATTGTGGTCTTACACTAAGTTTTTGGTCAAATGATAGCAGAATTCGTATGAAATCCCTTATAGTGTATACGTTTAGTGAATGAAATTCAAACAACGCTTTGACAAAAATCCAAAGGATAAGGAATATTACAATTGAATTGTGAATATAAGTGAAGGACGAGTGGAAAAAGCGTGGAAAATATGCCCATTTTTGGGGGTCGAAAGCCGTCGAAATCGCCGGATCTGTCCATAAACGGTGGCGTTAGGAATGAAAACTTAACCAAACTATCAAACAATCGCATCGATAATAATAACGGCGATAAGAGTACTGACAATAAGACTACGGGTAGTAATAATAATGTTAATCATAGTAACGGCACTAACGGGAGTCGACCCCCGAAGTTAGTATTCCAGTGCCAATTAGCTGAAGGCAGTCATACGGCACTCGTATCCAACTTCTCAAACATTAAGGAATTATACGAAAAAATTGGCGAAAATTTCAATATCCCTGCCTCTGAAGTGAGTCCTTAATTGCCATTTGTTTTGTCACTTACTTTACATCCTATTATACGAGTTATTCATTCAATCGCTTTGTATTCATGGAAATGAGAGAAATTGAGTTTGAGTTTGAGATAAACTCATTTGTTTATTACTCCTTATGACTGAAATCATATAATAGACTGATTTATGGCTATTATCTTATCTATTATCTCGTAGTAATAACTTTCTCGTTATTACGGGTATTGAAGTTTTTATGTTAAGATTTACTTAAGTTTGATCTAACGGTAAATATTGATACTCGACTTCTTGTCTTAATCGACATGTTTTTCAATCAATGAAATGCAAAATTTATAATAAATAAATCTTGGTTTAAATCTTGATAATAAAAATAGCAATAATAAAGTATATAGATTTCATTAGTTAATAAAAACGACCTTTTAAATCATTAAATTTAATACAATTAAAGCATGTTTATAATAACTTTATAGGGAATGATGGTTTTAATCAACCTTGTTGATTTGTTGCCATTGTATTTATTATAACAATTGCTAAATATTGTGAGTTTTTCACAATGAAATCAAAAATATTTTTAATTGAATTTATTTATTGATAGGTTTTAATAACTATTCTTCTAAAAGAGTGTTTAACCATATCTTTAATTGTTATAACATTTTGAGTTTTGTATTTCAAAAAGATAGCACTTCTATGAGTCAAACCAGGATTTGAGACAAAGACTCGTAACACACAAAACGAAACCATAATTAAATTGTTTTTTTGTTTACACGACTAAAAAACTAGTCAATTAATAAAATCAGATAATGCTTTCCATACGTTAGAGGCATTTGTATTACATTTTTTTGTTGCATTTATTTCAAGTAATTCTCATACTATTAAACGAAATAAAACTCCGAAACGTTAGTACAGTATAAGACACGAAGCATATTATAATACAGGCATAAGTCTGTATATAACGGTTGAACCACTTTTGGTGAATCAATTGTTATTTAAAGAAATAAGTTATATAATAATTCATACAATTTAAAGTGACATTAATCATTAGATGTCATAATTATTTCATTAAAGAGTCTTAAAATTTAGAGCAACATGTATTTTGTTGGACCCTTTTATACAACAAATAAATGGCTAACCATTTATTTATGGGAAAAAGGACTGCATTTTAATATCGTTTAAAGACATTAATGTAAAGACTTTATAATATTGTCTGTAATTTACATACAGTTGAAGGTTTTGAGAACATTAAGCCTTTTGAGGAAATGTATTTCAATGTCTTTTATCATTTTAAATGTATTTTAAACTTTTTTTATACTTAAAGGCTTTATTGTTTATATTCAGGCTCTTCAACTTCCTCCATTTTGTCACCTTCACCCACTTTTTACAAAAAGTTCATTATAAAATTGCACCTTGATAGTGCATGCTTTGAAGGGGTGGCAGGTGGCTAAGGTGACAAAATGGAGGAAGTTGAAAAGCCTGAATTTAAAACAAGCTAAAACAACCCTAAGTTATTTCGGATTATTTTTAATTACTCCGTATAATACTTCTAATTAATGTTAACATAAATAACAATTATTTTCAACTAGG
>CAJPIZ010000289.1:0-27833 GCA_905368565.1 Medioppia subpectinata
AGTCCCAAAAGTAACCACACATTCATTTACACCAACAAAAAGTCTTATTTTATTTCATTCCTCAAAAGTATTCATTGAATATATATTAAATTGTTTGTAGTTTTAAACATTTATTTTATTAAATTGAAAAAAGTCAAAATCTTTTGATAATTTGAGAGTAAATTCATTAATAATTAGTAATCTATATTATTAAATATACAAGGATTGCACCCTTTAAAAATGCAAAATTATATTAGAAATAATTAAAATGAAATAGTAATGGATGAACGACCGAATGTATTTTTAATGATAGACTCAAACTCATCGATCTGATCATTAGATTTAGTAAAACAAATCCTAACCACATATTCAGCCAAATGTCTGTTTTGTTTGCTATAAAAAGCACTGCCGGGGAATACAAACAATCGCTGATCAATACAAACAAAACTTTAAATTAATTTCAAATTTATATGCAGTAAATGTAATAATTAGCCAAACCTTATGCTTCAAAAGCCAATTCATTAATCTAAAGTCCGCCCTTTGATCCGATTCGGTGGACAAATCAATTTTGTTGATCACATTAGTGAAGTTAGCCATAACTACTTGACCGCTATTAGGCTTAACAAAATCAATGCCCGCATCGCTCAAGATCTTGAGTATGCGATCCCTTTTAGCTATACTATGCTTAACAAGCGATGAATAATGTGATTCATCCGTATTAAGGATCTTGTTTTCCATCTCCAATCCGATGGCAAATGCCATTTGTGTGAGAGTGGGCGGCGCCCGCACTAAGACATTCATTCCTATATATACGCCCCATAATAGCTCTTCCGGTCCAATAATCCATCCGATTCTCCAACCAGTGTTGGAAAATATTTTGCCCCCACTGTTCACTGTAACCGTTCGACTCCATAATCCGGGTAATGTAGCTATTATTTAAGTGTTACAATTTTTAATAAACTTTTTACAAATTTTAATAACTACCAATTCTAGTGTGTTTCGGGCCTTCATAGTATTGAAACTGATAGACTTCGTCCGACAATATAATAACGTCGTGTTTTTCACATAACTTCCCAATAAATAGGAGCTCCTCTTCAGTGAATATCTTTAATATACAAATAAAAAGTAAATTAATTACTTATAAATAAAATGTGAACAATTTAACATATTGTAATTAAGTGTATTAAAATTGTTACTTACCTTCCCATTGGGATTATTAGGGTTAACAAGCCAGATCATTTTTGTGCGATTGGTGAAGGTTGCCTCCAACTCCTTTCTATTGAATGTTAAATCATTGGACTGCCGGGCCTTTTGGCCACTAACTGTGTTGAGGGGTACGAACACCGGTACTCCGCCCTCAAGTTGTATAATGATTTCAAGTCTTTTATAATACGGCTCAAACATAATCACTTCGTCGCCCGCATTGATGTAGGCCTTGGCTAACAGATACATGGCTTGCATCGCACCCATTGTCACCACAATCTCTTTGTCCGCATGTATTGGTCTCTTCATAAGGATTGAGTAGAGGTGAGCGATGGCTGCTCTGAGTCGGGGATCACCCCTACAGGAGCCTAAATTGTGTATCGCATAAGTGGTTTCATTTTGTGCCACACTCTGAAAGGCTTGAATAAAATGTTTGGGCGGCAAATAATTGGGATAACTGGTCGCAAAGCTAAGCGCGTTGTATTGATTGGACAGCAAATCAATTTCTAGACTGTCAAACATTACAATTGTTTGAAATGTTTAATAATTTTTATTGAAAATAATAAAATTATAACTCACAAAGTATCCGCTTCTTTGCCGTTGAATACATCGGCAGTTTTGTTAGAGCGACGAAATAATGGTATATTTGTGTGATTAATATTTAAACTATATAATTGTTTAATATATATAAATACTAATAATATTTTGAATTGGTTTAAAATAGTATTCATCGACATCGTTAATACCAATGAATGTAAGTTTAGTTTTATTATATTGTGGAAATTTTGTGGAAATTTTTCAAATTTATTGAAAGTTTTTTCCATAAAATAATATTAAAATTATTAAAAAATACATACTTTTAAAGTAATTTTATTTGAAAATCTTAATAAATTTTCAGTATATATTTAACGTATACATTAAATTTTAAGTAAAATCAGAAGTTTGTATACAAACACTGAACCAAACAATTAATTATTTAAAGTAGGCACAAATTATACAGTATTTATAAATAAATTTTAAAGTAAATTATTTTTGTTATGAGCGATAAATATGAGAAGAAAAATAAAGCAATGAATAAACATCACAATCACTAACCATTAAACAGTCACTGCTTAAAACATAAAAGCAATTAGTGTTGAATTTACAAACAGACAAAAATAATTCAATTTATCAACACTTTTTGTTTTAAATGATATTTATTTAAAATACTGATTGTATGAATAGAGAAAATGTTTGTCCCGTTTAACGGTATTTGGGGGCGAAGACAGACATTGTTGTACTCATCATATGTTGCTTTCGGACACAATCACGTTATCAGGTATTTGAACCCTCTTGTTGTGAATCCCTTCCATAAAACGTGGTCCGCCCGACGATACGACCAAATGAAATACTCGTCCCCTATTGGCCACTGGTTTGGAGTTTAAGAAACCGATCACATCTGACTCATATGACTCATAGTTATAGTCGAGATGAATGTTGAGTCGATCCACACCAGCGAATAGATCCAGAGTCTGACGAGGAATATCGTAACTAATAAAATAATGAAAATTACAGATTGAAATGTGTTTGAGTTGAGGCAGTTTTGAGACACAATCCATGCACTGATGGAAACACTGATCGCATTCGTGTTCATTGTCACAATCGATGTGCCAATACATGTTGCCGACCGACAGTTGGCGTACATTCGGAAACATTTCTGCCATATTTGACCACCGATTCGGTGAACACCTTAATCCAGACAGCGATAACGACCGCAACGACTGCATCGGTTTCATGTGTGCGGCCATCGCTTGGGTGTCGAAACACATACAATTCAAGTGAAAGGGACGACCCCTAAGAATCAGGTCTCGCAGATGTTTGAGTTTAACGATAGAGTCGGCGAAGTCTTTCATCGAAATGTTGTCCAAAACAATCTTCAATCTCTTGAGACGTTGGAGACGATCGCAGATCAACGCAAACCACTCGTTGAATATATTTTGTTCAGACCCGCTGTGATTGGCCCGCCTGTGGTAACTAAGGGACAGTTTGCGTATTTGTGTGCATTGGGATGTAATGTCACGGATGGCTTCAGTTTCGCCCATAGTTTCACTTACGGTAAAGTCAAGACTTCGGATCTTTGCGGGCAAATACTTGGCGAGTGTCTCGACTTCAATGTTTGGCCCGTTATGGCTAAGGTCACAGATTTTTAGACTTTGCAAAAGTGGCAACTTTTTAATAAGACTTGTCATAAATGGCACATATTTTCCGTCAGTTTTGCCAACAATAATGTGCGTAAATTTGGACATGAGTTGCGCCCATTGATCAGCCACTGTCGGGTCTCGCCAACCATTGATCGTGATGTTGTCAATGTACAGCTTCCGTAAGTGTGGCCAACGGTTGACCAACAGCTCAATTGTCTCCGCATTCAGAAGAGTTGACGACAGGTATAAGCTGTTGACGTCCCGGAAGTGGTCGACCATTGACTCCAACCGCCATTCTTTGCGATTCATAAGATCGACGCCTTTGTAAGCGAGCGCTGGTGTGATGTCAATGCGTTTGCAATGAGTCACCTTATTCTGTGGTCTGAAGTCACGCAATACATAGTTGTGATGTCCACTGTTGAAACCAATGGCCACTTCTCTCTTCATGAACAGCACTTCCCGCAGACAGTGGAGGAACTGTTGTGACACTCGCTGTAATGCAAACACTTGATTGATGTCGAGTCGGCCTAATATGAGTGACAAGACATCGTCGTTGAGGACATCACTTCTTTTCTGTTCATTCGTTTCATTCATTTCTTCTGATTTCAGAATTTATTTCTATTCTTTTGGCATTTGTTTTAATTTGTAATTTTCCGTTATTTTCTTTAAATTGACGTTTAAATCAAGATTTTTAAAAATGATGTTAAATAATCATGTGTCAACAAAATGTTAACAATTTATCATTCATTTTATATTTATTCATTGTTTATAGATATAGTTTATAGTATTCCGTATAATATTAATGATTTGAATATTTAATAAAATTATTTGATTTTTAAATGTATAATTGTCTAAAAAATTTAATTTATTGTGAATACATTTCTGTATACTCGAGGCATTCCTTCATATAGTAAACAGAATTACGTTATGAGGAATTGAAACAATCTTTACACGCATTGTGTCCACAAGTATATCGTTAAACCTGGCCGACAATCCCAAGCGAAACACTCGTCCTCTTTTGACCACTTGTTTGGAGGTCATGAAACTGATCACATCGTTGATTACATCGTCGTCCTCATAGGTCACAAGATTTAACTGATCCATACCAGCGAACAGGTCCAGTATCTGCCGTGAAATAGTGACCCAATTGTAGCCAATAGTCATGTGCTTGAGTTGCGGGAGTCTTGAGACACAACCCATACACTGATTGAAACACAGATTGCAATTGGTTTGGTTGTGACAATCGAAATGACAATATATGTGTTCGACCGACAGTTGGCGTACATTCGGAAACATTTCGGCCATATTTGACCACTGATTGGGCGAACACTTCAATCCATACAGCGATAGGGACCGCAATGACTTCACGGGTTTGATGTGTGCGGCCATCGATTGTGTATCGAAACACATTTTGTCCAAATGGTTGGGTGAATGCGGACGACCGGTAATCCTCAGGTGTCGCAAGTCTTTGAGTTTTGCGATACTATCGGCAAAATCTTTGGCAGAAATGTTGTCCAAAATAATGTTGAATCTCTTTAGACCAATGAGACGATCGCAGATCAACGCAAACCATTGGTTCCAACTGTCGATTTCACTTCTCGGTCGATAGCAATCAACGGACAGTTGACTTAATTGCTTATATCTGGATGTGATTTCACATATGATTTGAGTTTTACTAGTGGTCACCTGAATGTGTAGACACCGGATATTTGTGGGCAAATAGTTGGCCAGTGGTGTGAAATCAATGAATGATTCACTAAAATCGTGACATAGCTTTAGACTTTGCAAAAATGACAACTTTTTGATAATATGTATCATAAATAGTACATATTTTCGGTCTATTTTGGCGATTATAATGTGAGTAACTTTGGATATAAGTTGCGTCCACTGGTCGGCCACTGTCTGGTCCCGCCAGCCATCGATGTCAATGTCGTAAATGTAGAGCTTTCGTAGGTTTGGCCAATGGTTGACCAACAGCTCAATTGTCTCCGCACTCAATAGAGTTGACGACAGGCATAAGCTGTTGACGTCCCGAAAGTGGTCGACCATTGACTCCAACCGCCACTCCTTGCGATTGATAAGATCCACACCTTTGTGTGCGAGCGCTGGTGTGATGTCTATGCGCTTCCAGTCAGCGCTCTTGACATGTAATCTATTGAATTCATTCCATGAGTTTGTGTACCAATTCTCAAATCCAATGCTCACAACTTTCTTCTTCAGCAACACTTCCCGCAAACAGTGGCGGAACTGTTGTGACACTCGCTGTAATGCAAACACTTCATTGATGTCGAGTCGGCCTAATATGAGTGACAAAACTTTATCGTTGAGGACATCACTTCTTTTCTGTCCATTGGTTTTATTCATTTCTTCTGATTTAGTATTTGTTTCTATTCTTTAGACATTTTTACACAAATAACTGACTTTTGATTTATTTTGCAATAATTTTCCGTTACTTTCTTTAAATTAGCGAATAATCGAGATTTTTAAATATCACGTTAAATAAACTATTTATTTATTTAATTTAAAATGTTAACAATTTATAATTAATTATAAGTTACGAATAAAAACACTTAATTTTAAGAACAATTCAAATGTGCTTTTTTATACATTGTGAAAATAAAACTACAGTTAACTCGATGTAAGGCAAACACTTGATTGATGTCGAGTCGGCCTAATATGAGTGACAAGACATCGTCGTTGAGGACATCACTTCTTTGCCGTCCATTCATTCATTTCTGTATTTCTTTATTTTCTTTGAGTTGTTTTTTTTCCAGAATTGGGTTTTGATATTCTGTAAGTTTTTTCGTTACCTTTAACTCAAATTAATTTTTGTCTTCATATTGTTATAAATTGAATAATCATTTTACAATTTTCTATCCTCATGGTAAATTAAACAATTTAATATCTTAATTCAACTTTCGTTTACATTATAATATAATATATTTTATCAATTAAATACTGTAAATAGCATATTATATTCATAAATTAACTATTTATTAAATTATAAAGCTACTATTTAAAGTTATTAATATTGATAAAATTTTATTTTTAAACATGAATATATTAATATCATAGTCTATATTCATCATAAAAGAGATTGATAGTATTTAATTCTTTAGCAATGATTATTGAAAAAAAATAATTATTAAGTAATAAAAATCAACAAAACTGTATTGGTTATTTGTCGACACGTGTTTGGGGTTGAATTATACAAAATAAATCATATGTGAATAAAAATATCATATTTTATTTAAACATTTATATAAATTAATTTGAATTTATTGTTGTTTAAAGATGTGGTTCACTTGAAATTGATATTTTGTGCAGACGTCTATACATTAATCAACCAGTTTAAAATAAATATAAAATGTCTAAATATTTCAATCAAAACTTAATAAAACTTTTAATAATATTTATTTATTTTCAATTAATAATCGGCAAAAACATTGTGAAAAATCATTTCCATCGCTCACAATATATCCGATCGCCCAAAACGGCAAATGTGTATAATATGAGTGATGCGGACATTCTGTAAATATAAACTACAATTATAATTATCATTATTATTCATTAATAATCAATATGTAATTGACCATTTTCATTTGACTTGCAGTCTAGAGTTTGACGATCTGGTCGCTCAATACAATCCCATAGACATCGGCAATGGTTTCCCTAACTATAATCCGCCGAAGCATTTGTTGGATGCGTTGAGAGACGTGACGGCAAACGACACTTCGTGGCGATTACATCAATACGCGGACTTCAGGGGTGACCCTCGGCTCCGGCGGGCGATCGCCAAACTAAGCGAACCTCTCATCAAACGACATATCGACGCCGACCGCGAAGTTCTGGTCACAATCGGCGCCATTCAAGCCCTCGATTTGGTCACAAAATCGTTTGTCAATCCGGGCGATGAAGTCATCTTTTTTAGCCCATTCTTTGTACAATACGAGCAAATCATACGACTTGAGGGCGGAGTTCCCATTTTGGTACCACTAAAGACACTAAATGGACAAAAGCCTCGCGAAGCAAACGATCTGTCATTTGATAGAAAGGAATTGGAGGCAGCGTTTAACAATCGGACAAAAATGATCTGGGTTAATAACCCTAATAATCCAACGGGCAAAGTATATTTATTATTATAATTGTACACTTCTAGAAATGCAACTAAAATTAATGACAAGTTTTTAATGTTTATTTAGTCGTTTACTGAAGAAGAGCTTACGTTTATCGGGCAGTTGTGTGAGAAACACGATGTGATCATTATATCAGACGAAGTGGGCCAGTGGTATAACTACGGGGGTCAGCCCCACGTCAGACTCGGTAAAGCATTTCAACACTCATTTATCACTATATTTGTAGATTAAGTAGAAGTGGTTTAATGTTTATTAATAAATTGGTAAAACTAACAGCAAGTCTGCCGGGAATGTGGAAACGGACGATAACAGTGGTGAGTGGGGGAAAGACATTCAGTAACATTGGATGGAGAATCGGGTGGGCTTTCGGTCCCGAAGAGCTACTTTGGGGTTTGGCTGTAGGGTTGAGCGCATCGGTGTTGGCGGTGCCGACACCAACACAGGTAGCCTTTGCTATGGCTTTGGAGGTGGAGATCGAACGGCTCAACACAAATCAGTCCTACTTCTCATGGCTTTCGACTGAGTCTATGGCAAAACGCGACCGATTTCTAAAAATCCTTAACGAGATGGGCGTCGACGCAATCAAACCAAATGCCGGCTATTTTATTGTCACTAACTTTACAAATATTGTTAATAGGATTGATCTGTCCCTCGAGAAGGACACCCGAACTGGCTTTCAATTAGCTCTTTGGCTCATTCGCCAAAAGGTTGAGCCATTTTTATAGTCTATTATACACTAATTTAAATTGTTTTGTTTGAATTGTATTTGTGTTTATCATTAAAATGCAGGGATTGTCAGCATTTCCGGGGAATCTGTTTTACCCGACGGACCAAAAAGACGACTCGGAGTTTGTGCTGAGAATGTGTTTCATTAAGACAGACGCTCTGATCGATAAGATTGAAGGCATACTTAAGAATACGTTTGCGGTTAAGGCTAATAGCAGTTAATTAATAGACCTGTGATTAGTTGTTATTATTACAAGTTGTGAAATTGTAATTTATTATAAATCAATTTTATTGATTGAGTTATTGTTTTTTGTTGTTTACTGTAATATAAATACTTTATAATGATAATTTATTATTGATAAAGTTAAAATTACAAAATTAAGTTTAAATTTTATTCAAATAAAAACTATTTCACTATTTTAGTCTAGAGTTTAACATTCGGTCCCAAATACACGGAGTATTACACAATCAATATAAATAACATATTTTATTTTAAAATACATTTTTCATTAAATAGTTTATTTAGTGACCCAAAAAAATCACTGAAAAATGTCTAAATATTTTAATCAAAATGTAATAAAACTTTTATTTATTTTTATTAATTTTCAATTAATAATTAACAAATACATAGCGAAAAATCATTTCCATCGCTCGCAATACATACGATCGCCCAAAACAGTAAACGTGTTTAATATGAGCGATGTGGATATCATGTAAATATAAATTACCATTGTTATAAGTATTATACATTACTATTTAAAATATAATTAACCATGTTCAAATATTTCCAACACATTCATCACTAACTCTGGTCAGGATTGAGTACGACGATCTGGTTAATAGACTCGATGAACACGATTGACACAGGCTTTGTTTATCCCAACTATAATCCTCCGCAGCATTTGTTGGATGCGTTGAGAGACTTATCGGCCAACGATTCGTGGAAAACACATCAGTACCCCATCTTTAGGGGTGAACTGCGACTCCGGCGGGCGATCACCAAACTAAACGAGCCTCTCGTCAAACGACATATCGATGCCGACCGCGAGGTTCTGGTCACAGTCGGCGCCATTCAAGCCCTCGATTTGGCTGCAAAATCATATGTCAGTCCCGGAGACGATCCCAGTGCCGGTTGTCCTTACTTTACAGTAAAACATTTTGTTAATTAATTTAATTTAATTGAATGTGGCATTATTTTTACAAACAATATTTGTTGTTGATTCTAAATTAATTATTAGTTATTATAACTATTATACCAATTTAATATGCAATATAATTAATTGAATTTAATGAAATTGATATCATTATAATTTATTAATACAAAACTTTCCATAAATTATACAGTATTTTCATTAATAGCAAAATTACAAGTTTTAATACATTTCAATGAATCAAAATGCATGTGATAAAAATGTCAATGAAAAAGTTTATAAATCTACTTAAAATAACACTATTATTAACGTATTGTGAGAAAGTTTGTGGCAATAATACTAACCAAACAAATGTAGGATTTTTTCATCGATCTAATAAAACTGCCGACATATTCAACGGCAAAGAAGCGGATACGTTGTGAGTTATAACGTTATAATTTGCAATGAAATTATTAAACATTTCAAACAATTGTAATGTTTTACAGTCTAGAAATTGAGATGCTGTCGCATCAATACAAATCGCTTAGCTTTGCGTCCAATTATCCCAATTATATGCCTTCAAAACATATGATGCAAGCGTTTCGGAGTGTGGCTCAGAATGAGACCACTTATGCGATACACCATTTGGGCTCCTGTAGGGGAGATCCTCGACTCAGAGCAGCCATCGCTTACCTCTACTCAATCCTTATGAAGAGACCAATACATGCGGACAAAGAGATTGCGGTGACAACGGGTGCGATGCAAGCCCTGTATCTGTTAGCCAAGGCCTACATCAATGCGGGCGATGAAGTGATTATGTTTGAGCCGTTTTTTAAAAGACTTGAAATCATTATTAAAATATCGGGTGGAATACCAGTGTTCGTACCCCTCAACACAGTTAGTGGCCAAAAGGCCCGGCAGTCCAATGATCTAACATTCAATAGAAAGGAGTTGGAGGCAGCCTTCACCAATCGCACAAAAATGATCTGGCTTGTTAACCCTAATAATCCTACTGGGAAGGTAAGTAACAATTTTTATACACATAATTACAATATATTAAATTGTTTACATTTTATTCATAAAACAGTAACTAATTTACATTTTTAATTTGTATATTAAAGATATTCACTGAAGAGGAGCTCCTATTTATTGGAGAGTTATGTAAAAAACACGACGTGATTATATTGTCGGACGAAGTCTATCAGTTTCACACCTTTGAAGGCCCAAAACACACCAGAATTGGTAGTTATTTACAATTTTTAAAAAGTTTATTAAATTTAATTGTAACACTTAAATAATAGCTACATTACCCGGATTATGGAGTCGGACGGTCACAGTAAACAGTGGGGGCAAAATATTTTCGTCAACCGGTTGGAGAATTGGATGGATTATCGGACCGGAGGAGCTATTATGGGGCGTATATATCGGAATGAATGCCTTAGTGCGGGCGCCGCCCACTCCCACACAAATGGCATTTGCCATCGGTTTGGAGATGGAAAACAAGATTCTCAATACGGATGAATCATATTATCAATCGCTGGTTAAGTATACTATAGCTAAAAGGGATCGCATGCTTAAGATCTTGAGCGATGCGGGCATTGATTTTGTTAAGCCTAATAGTGGTCAAGTAGTTATGGCTAACTTCACTAATGTTATCAACAAAATTGATTTGTCCACTGAATCGGATCAAAAAGCGGACTTTAGATTAATGAATTGGCTTATGAAGCATAAGGTTTGGCTAATTATTACATTTACTGTATATAAATTTGAAATTAATTTAAAGTTTTGTTTGTATTGAGCAGCGATTGTTTGTATTCCCCGGCAGTGCTTTCTATAGCAAACAAAACAGACATTTGGCTGAATTTGTGGTTAGGATTTGTTTTGTTAAATCTAATGATCAGATCGACGAGTTTGAGTCTATCATTAAAAGTACATTCGGTCGTTCATCTATTTTTATTTCGTTATATAATAATTTCTAATTTAATTCTGCACTTTTTCATAATTATTTGTAATTATTAATGAATTTACTCTCGAATTAGCAAAAGATTGTGACTTTATTTTCAATTTCATAAAATAAATGTTTAAAACTTCAAACAATTTAATATATATTCAATGAATACTTTTGAGGAATGAAATAAAATAAGACTTTTTGTTGGTATAAATGAATGTGTGGTTACTTTTGGGACCAAAACATGTCTAACGGTTTTTNAAAACATGTCTAACGGTTTTTGCGGCCGACGTTAGCGTTGGGGTTATAGTCGCGAACTAAAGTGCCGGGAGTGAGGGGTACACCACAACTGCCTTTGCACTGACACCAGCTCTTCAGCAAATACATGGCCACCAGACGAATGGATTCCATGATAAGCATTGAGATCAACATTTTGATGAATACGGCGCCACCGGAACCGCCCGATTGGTGCGAAGCCGTGTCCGTATCGGTGGTGCCGGTTGTCCGGCGCGGAGGCGATGGGCATCGGGCCGACGATATGTACGAATAGAGCCATAGGAACTCAATTGACATCAGTATACAACTGACCACCATTTGGATGCGATGGTTGGCTATGTATATGGGAAACAGTCGCACGTGTTCTTTAAGCCGATGAGGCATTCTTCCGGATGTGTTGTCTTAAGACTGGTGTAAATGTGTTTCACAAATAGTTTGTTTGTTTGGTTTTTGTGATTTGAATTTTTGTTTATGTTTAACGTTATTGTTTAACTTGTTAGTAATTGCATTTAGAATACAATGTATATCGCAACAATACAATTATTGTTACCATTGTTAACATTATAAAAAATCTTAATTCAACGTTTATTTAAAAGAAAGTAACGGAAAGTTATTACAAAATTACTTGCGGTAAAAATGCCCAAAACAAAGAAGCAAACACTGGAATCAAATGACATCAATGAAACCAATGAACAGCAAAGAAATTATGTCTTGTCACTCATATTAGGCCGACTAGATATCAAAGACTTGTTTGCATTACAGCGAGTGTCACAACAGTTCCTCAAATGTCTGCGGGAAGTGCTGCTGAAGAAGAGAGAAGTGAGCATTGGATTCAAAGATGAGTGCAAAAAGTCAGTGATGCAAGACTTCAGACTTCAGTTTAAGTCCAGCGATTGGAAGCGCATTGACATCACACGAGCGCTCGCTTACTCCCAATTGGAGGCAATGGTTGGCCACTTTCGGGACGTCAACAGTCTATACGTGTCGTTCATTACATTGAATGCGAACACAATTGAGCTGTTGCTCAACCATTGGCCACACTTACGAAAGCTCTACATTCACAACATCAACGGCTGGCCTCAAAAGACAGTGACCGACCAATGGGTGCAACTCATGTCCTCATTCACTCACATTATCGTCGCCCAAATGGACCAAAAATATGTGCCATTCATCACAAACCTTATCAACGAATTGCCGTCATTGCAAAGTGTGAAGATCTGCCGCAACTCTGAGGACCCAATCATACCTCTCACACCACTCGCCAAGTGTTTGCACTCAAATATCCGATGCCTAGACATTCAGGTGACCGGTAGTGAGACTCAGGCCATCCGTGGCATCACATGGAGATGCAAACAAATACGTCAACTTTCCATTGGTTATCACCAAATGCCCCAAAATTATGACTTTCCTGGAGAAACATTCAACGAGTGGTTTGCGTTGATCTGCGATCGTCTCCAACGTCTCAAGAGATTAAACATTATTTTGAACAAAATTTCAGTCAAGGATTTCGCCGATTGTATCGCAAAACTCAAAAATCTGCGACACCTGAGAGTTGCGGGTCCTTATTATCGGTGGAATCACTTCCAGGCAATGTGTTTCGATACCCAATCGATGGCCGTATATATGAAACCGATGCAGTCGTTGCGATCGTTATCGCTATATAGATTGCGGTGTTCACCGAATCGGTGGTCAAATATGGCTGAAATGTTTCCAAGTGTACGCAAACTGTCGGTCGATCACGTGTTTTGGCATAACGATTGTCACAACCCATCCAATTGCAGTCTCTGTTTCTATGGGTGTATGGATTATGTTTCAAGACTTCCTCAACTCAAGCACATGATCATCATTTATGCCTTCGGTCGCACTATTTCGCGTCAAATACTGGATCTGTTCGCTGGTGTCGATCGACTGAGTATTGATTTTTCGCCGACAGATCTCAATATCGACGATGTGATCAGTTTCTTGATCTCCAAACCAGTGGTCAATAGGGGGCGAGTCTTTCGTTTTGGTCTGCCGTCAGTTACGTGTAATCATTTGATGGACAAAATGCGCGAAATGAATGTTCAAATGCCTGATAACCTGATTGTATCCGAAGAATATTTATATTAGTAAAGGATGTCTGCCGTCGGTCTTGAAACTAAGCAAACGAAACAAACATTTTCATTATATTTGATCAGTAGTTTGTAATAAATATTCTTTCAAACAAAAAAGTGTTGAGAATTTTAATTGTTTTTAATTTGTTTGCAAATTCAATAGTAATTTTAATCTTTGACGCAGTGTTTTATAGTATCTCTAATTCAATTGATTATCACAAATAATACATTTTAACTGCAAAAACATGTTTTAAAATATTCTGAAGCCTCTTAATTGTTTACATACAGTATAAGTCCAAACAGTTCTCAAGCACTGGTTAGTGATTGTGATATTTATTCATTTGTTTTATTCTTCTTCTCGTATCCATCGCTTATAACAAAAATAATTTGATTTAAAATTCATTTATAAATACTGTATAATTTGTGTGTACTTTAAATAATTAATTGTTTGGTTTAGTGTTTGTATACAAACTTCTGATTTTACTTAAAATTTAATGTAAACGTTAAATATATACTGAAATTTATTAGGTTTTTCGCATAAAATTACTTTAAAAGTATGTATTTTTAATAATTAAGTTACTTGGTAGTAATTGTAATTATCATTTAGAATATATCTCAACAATACATTCAATATCTCTCAAATACTGAATAATTATACGTATATTTAATTAATGATAAACTGTTAACACTTTGAAAAAACTTAATTCAACGTTCATTTAAAAGAAAGTAACGGAAAATTATTACAAAATAAATCAAACAAAATTATTTGCGGTAAAAATGTTCAAAACAAAGAAGCAAACACTGGAATCAAATGACATGCATGAAATCAATGAACAGCAAAGAAGTGATGTCCTCAACGATGATGTCTTGTCACTCATATTAGGCCGACTCGACATCAATCAAGTGTTTGCATTACAGCGAGTGTCACAATAGTTTCGCTATTGTCTGGAAGAAGTGCTGCTCAGGAAGAGAGAAGTGAGCATTGGATTCAAAGATGTGTCAGCGATGCAAGACTTCAGACCTCAGTTTAAGTCCAGTGATTGGAAACGCATAGACATCACACGAGCGCTCGCTTACAAAAGCGAAGATCTTATGAATCGCAGGGAATGGCGGTTGGAGTCAATGGTTGGCCACTTTCGGGACGTCAACAGCTTATACCTGTCGTCCAATCTATTGAAAGCGGAGACAATTGAACTGTTGGTCAACCATTGGCCACACTTACGGAGCTCTACATTCATAACATCAAGATTGATGAATGTGGGGACCAGACAGTGACCGACCAATGGGTGAAACTCATGTCAAAATTTACTGACATTATGGTCGCCAAAATCGACGAAAAATATGTGCCATTTATGACAACCGTTATTAAGAATTTGCCACTTTTGCAAAGTCTAAAAATCTGTCGTAACTTTAAAGAACCAGTTATTACTCTCACTTCACTCGCCAAGTATTTGCCCACAAATATCCGAAACCTAGACTTTCAGGTGACCACTAATGATAATCAAGGCATACGAGACATGACATTGAGGTGCACACAAATACGTCAACTATCCATTGGTTGTCACCGAATGATCACTCAAATGCATCAATTGAACGGCTTTTTTCAAAAAAATATATTCAACGCGTGGTTTGCTTTGATCTGCGATCGTCTCCAGCGTCTCAAAAGACTGGACATTATTTTGGGCACAATTTCAGCAAAAGATTTTGCCGATAGTATTGCAAAACTCAAAAACCTGCGACACCTGAGCGTTTCCCGTCCGCATCACTTACGTGTGCGCTCGTATTGGATGTGTTTTGACACCCAATCGATGGCCGCACACATGAACCCAATGGATTCGTTGCGAACGTTATCGTTGTCCGGATTGCGCTGTTCACCGAATCAGTGGTCAAATATGGCTGAAATGTTTCCAAAATTACTCCAAATGTCAGTCGATCGCATTCTTTGTCACATCGGTTGTCACAACCCTTGCAATCAATGTTTCTATCGATGTATGGATTATGTCTCAAGACTTCCTCACCTCAAGCGTATGATCATTGGGTTTAACTTCAATGACACTATTTCGCGTCAAATACTGGATCTGTTCGCTGGTGTCGATCAACTGAGTGTTGGTCTTTGGCCATCAGATCCCAGGAGCGGCGATGTCATCGGTTTCTTAATCTCCAAACCAGTGGCCAATAGGAGGCGAGTCTTTCGTTTAGGTTTGCCGTCAGTTACTTGCAATCATTTGATGGACAAAATGCGTGAAATGAATGTCCAAATGCCTGATAACGTGTTTATGTTTCAAAATTATATGGATTAGTAAAGGGATGCCTATCGTCGGCCCCAAATCCAAGCAAACCGGACAAACATTTTCTTTATATTTGATCCGTATTTTGCAATAAATTTCACTTCAAACAAAAAGTGTTGAAAATTTTAATTGTTTACTATTTGTTTGTAAATTCAACAGTAATTTTAGTCTTTATTTAATCGGACTGTTAAGTAGTATAGTTAGTGATTGTGTTGTTTACTCGATTCAACAGTTGATAATCACAATTAATATACTGGATAAAAATTATTATATTATGTAATTATATATAAGTTATTTATATTATTGAATTTATACAATACAAAATTTAAATAACTAATAATCTACATTACTTTACAAAATGTTTTAATTCATTGAAATTATTGATTATGATTCATTATTTATGGGAACGTTGAACCAATAAAAACTTTATTTTCCAAACTTAAAAATATATCATTTTATTATAATTTATCTATATTTATATATACAGTATAAGTCAAAACAGCTCTTAAATACCGTATAATTAAATATATACTTAACATGTAAATTATTAAATAATAATAAATAATCAAAAATATTTTAATGAAATCAGTTATGATTTTATTGAATTAAAGAATAATAATTAAATATATATTTTGAAAAATGGTTATTATAATTACAATTATAATTTTGTATGCGGAATGACAGATAGGTTTACACCCATCATTAAATAAAATGTGAATTTTCAACATTTTAGGATTAGTTTAATTACAAATTTAATGTATTATTCATGTAATATATTCACAATTTAATTAACAAGAAATTCAAACATAAATGGTAACATTTATTTTACATTTAAATTATGATAAACAGTGTATTTTTATTGTACATTATTTGTCAAGAATATACACATAATACATGTATATTTATTATATATATATTATTCTGTGCACTAATTTCAATAAAGTCTATAATAAAGTCATTTCTTAAGGCTTTAAATTATTCATAAAAATACATAAAACAATACATTGAATGCAATGTTAGATAAAATTCACAAAGAGTTTACGTCACAAACCGATATATAAAGTGTGGGCACAGAAAACACACATACAGTACAGTATAGAGCGATGTGTTATTTTAAAGCTCTAAATACACACAAAAAACTATAAAAACTATGTTTTTATTCGCCGTTCAATTTCTTTATGATCTAAATTATGATTTAATACTAAACATAATTTGTTGCTATGATTCTCATTATTATTCTTTGCGATTCTGGCGCTGAACACAGAACACACCCAATGCAACACTAAATACATTATATAATATACTCTATATTCTTGTATATTCTGTATACATGTTATGACTGATTCTTGAGTACAAAATATAATGACTTTTTTTCCATGTATTCCATGTGGGAGTGGATCACCTGAAAGGTGCCAAATATTGTCTATAGCTTATTGTGTGCATGTTTTTGTATTATATAATATGTCTTGCATTGTGGAGTGAATGAGATGATGGTATATATTTTACAGCAATGATAAAACCTTAATATATAATTTAATACGAGTAATAAATATATTAGTTACTAATAATAGCAAATTAGTGGACAAATAATTAGTTGCCAATAATTGCGATAATGTATTGAATAATTTAGTTTAACATAAGTTAAGTCTCTTATTTTTATAATCTAGTATAGATATAATGGTTTTTATAATGCAATCAAAATATTGGTTTCTTAATTATCATATGATAACTTAAAATAGACTTAATGTCTAAAATGAAAATATGAATAAAATATCAATTTTGTTTAAGTTTCAGCTATTATTTCTAAAAATTAATTTTTGATTTTTGTATTCAATAATGACTTTTCGATAAGTAAATTACTTTGCAAATGATTTTAACACTCGATTCTTTTAATAATATATAATACAGTACATGTATGTTTAACATTTTGCATAGATTTTACTCATGATAAATAACTTAATATTCTGTTGTGTAGATAATGAGATCATTTTCACGAAAATTATAACTAACACCAGAATTGAAACAAATGATGAGAAGTCAATATTTTTTAATAACTCATTAACTCTTACATCGCTTACAAGTTTGTAAAATAAGAAATATCTATTTTTACCATTCATTTCCATGTGATTATCGCAGAAATAACAACAAATTCAGAAAGTATTTTGAATCAAACATTGAAATAACAAATCGTTTGTTTTGTTGTGTTATTAATAACGAGTTTATGAACTTATTTTCCTGCTGTTCCCGTTGTGGTGATTATTCATTAAGCCATCGTTCATATCGTTGATCACCGAAATAGACATTGAATTTCTTTGTCTAATTTCCTCCATTTCTTTTCGCCTATTAATTCATGGATTAATGTTTTAAAATGTTCATATTATTTATCAATATATCATTGAATACCTGACGCAGAGGTAGAGATAAATACATGAAAGAGCAGTCATTGTAAGGTTAAGCAAAATGATGAGAAACTTGAGACCACCCGAACCGGTGAAGCAACTGATGATTGTGGCCAAAGTCATCACTACAGCGAAGACCGACATCACCGCCAGATTGCCCTTTAATACACCCAAAATGCCAATCAATTCAAACGTAAAGCAAATCAATGCCATTATTAACATAATAATTGCGCCCAATTCTGTCACATATTGTATTTAATAAAAAAACAAACAAATAAAAACATTTAATTAATTTATATAAAAACAAGTCTAACCCATAAGGCTTTGATCCTTAAGATTGCCGACATCTTGAGAGGCGCCCACCGCGAAGAGTGCGGCCACCAATTGGGCAATTGATCCGATTATACTCAACGCAATCACCGATATTAGTATCGTCTTCACTAACGTCAGACTATTTGTCATTTGAATCGGCATTTTGTATGTAGTATTCAATTTAAAAGCACACAAAAAGTCGATATAAATATTCCGGTAGAATATTCTTGTGGTTAAAAATAACACACGACTTATAACAACCGATTATTATAGTATCAAATCGTTTTGTTTTATTTTTTGCTTGTATTTTATCGCCAATTATTATGATCTCAATCAATGTTGAAGTGATGATGGATTGAGAGCTACCACTGAGTGCCGCGTTTTCATTGATCTCTCACTTTCTCTTTTCAGAGCACTTTCTTTCACAACCAAATTATTGTTATCTAACGCACAAACAATAGCACCGGTACTCATATATAGAGACACACACTCTCACAAACACAGGTGTACGAGACGTTTACTTATATAATATGCAAATTATGTGACACTTCATAGAAAGACAGAGTGAGTGAAGGATTGAGTGGAGAAAAAATCTGCTTCACTATTGAGACTAACCGATAGCTTAAGCACTAAATAGTTTTACATCTCGTGTGCTGTACTCTGTTTTAGACATACCTTTATTACACATCCCTTAATACCTGTCCTCTCACTCCCCGAATACATACTCACGAAAGAGTAAAGTATCAGTTTTTATACTCTCTCTCTCTCTCTCTCTCTCTCTCTCTCTCTCAAAGTATAAGTGAAGCAGATTTTTTCTCCACTCAATCCTTCACTCTCTCTCTCTCTCTCTCTCTCTCTCTCTCCTAAACCATTAATAGCTGTAATGACTTTAGAGGTAATACTGTTCAACATTTTTATTATTTGTGTCTTTTGTTTTATATTTGATGAGAACAAGAGATATACGAAAAATCGATAATTTTCTTGCATTAATAATTGATTAGAAATTGTGCTTAAAATCATGTTATTTCGCGTGTTATCAATGAATATATATATTATTTTTTGTGGTTATATATTGTGCACCGATTTTTCTTCTTTACTAAAGGCTTATCATTAAGACTTATATTTCTATTTTAGATCTAATATTAATTTATTTTTTTGTGTTTTGAGAAATTTTATCATAACTTTTTCGGACAATAATAATAATTACAATCTATAAATATAGACATTTTTCTTTGTTATACTTTCTTATTATTAATGGCTTTATATGTTGATAATAATAAGATAAATATGATACAAATATTGTTATTGCTAATATATTTACTTATTTTTATATCATTTATAATATTAAAATAATTTTTTCACTACATTTTAACTGCTATTTAAATTAACTTAGGTGGTAAACAGTAAAATAAATTAACACACAAAAAACATATAAACTCAGAGAACTTAAAAACAAGGGAAATCACATTTTAGCAAAAAATGTTGTAACACTTAACTAAATATTTAGCAATTTCAAAGTCAATTTCCAACAAAACACATAATTATAGCAACGATTTTGTCAATATTTGCATGTTTTTCGGATATTTGCATATTTATACATATTCTTGACTTCGATCCTAAAAAATGTCAAAACACTACATGTTTTTCAAAAAGTAATTTTTTCAGTAAAGACTTTATGCCTAATGATTGATAGGGAAAAGACATGTCGTGTCTGAGACTACTTTTCGTTGCTTTATATATATAAATAAAATGAAGAAATTTAAAAAGTTAAACACAATTTAAATTTATTGGGTTTTTTATTACATACAAAATAATGGCTATTTTATACAATATGATTAGTTAAATGAATAGTTAATTTGCTTACAACTAAATATACAATAAATTATTACAATTTAAATTTAAATAAACATTTGTAAAGAACTTGTGGTTTCGTTATATAAATATATTTAATTTATGTCAAAGGATTTCAAAGTATATTTGTGTAACATTTAAGTCATTTCGTATATTTAACTCATACAACGGTTACGAATTCACGGATTTTTATAATGCATTAAAACTCTTTAGAAAAAGTCTAAATATAATTTTCTTTATAAATAAAACTTAAATATAGAATATTCTGTGATATTATAATGAAATTCAATATTAATAAAGGAGAAAAAAAATTAATTTCATATTACATACGATTATATTACTTATTATACAGGGCTATGAATAAATTGTTTTAATAATTACATCTATGAGGTTTATTCGGGACAAACTCAAACAAATTTGCCAAAATGCAAATCATTGAAAACGGTAGTTGTTTTGTAAATAAACGTGTTTGAAAAACCGTTTGATGAGTGTATATCAGTCTTTAATCTTAAGCATTTGGTATATCAACGAAAGGGCACATATGGTGGCCATAAAAGTGGTGACTCCCTCGACATATCCGGCCTGAAAGTGGAACTTAAAGAATAGACTGATTCCCATAAGACTGGCGAATACTGTGGTCAGAATGAGGTTCTCTTTGATGGCAGCGAACACTCCAACCAATTCTATAACTGTTGATATAATTGATATCAATAATAATGCAATGCATTGTTTTCCTGTGGTTTCGGTGTTTTCAATGAAAGAAAATACAAAAAGACAATTGAAATGATTTACATCAAAAATCTGCTTATTTTTTGTTATATATAGTTTTTCTAGTCATTAATTACATTGGATTTAATTTTCATTTACTGATGATTTTTAAATATTTATATAAATATACACGATATGGCTGTTGAATGTCATTATGTATTTTTCTTTCTTACGTTTTAATGACATTTTAGGGTTTGCCTTAAATTCATGGAAATTTAATAATAAAGTCTAGATCTGAATGTTAGATAAATTGATATGTAATAAAATTAGTGCATTATTTAAATGCATTTATTGCGAAACATTTTGTCGCTTTTAATTTATAAATTATAACATTGTTTTATAAATATTAGCATTTCTAGATCTGTTTAAAAGATTATTAGTTATAAAATTAAACATTGCATTAAAGCTTTACATTTTTATTATGTTTTTAATGTAAATAAACTAAATATAGTTTAATTTTTAACTGCGGTTCTTGAAAAATTAAAAAATAAATATTTTAAAAATAGCATATATTTTTATTTTTATAAACTAACAAGTTAAAATTAGTTAAATATTATACATTTGTTATTATTGCAACAATACAAAAAGTAAAACTCAACATTTCATTATATAAATGCAATTAAAGCATAACATTATATAAATTATATTAATATTGTCAAACAACATTAAACTTGAAATGATAAATCTAACATGATAATTTACAATATCCCCAATAATACAATATGATTACTTACTAATGCTTTGTTTATCGTCAACATCTGTCAATTTGATAATTTCCAGGATATATATTGAATGGCAAAACAGTCCAATCGATGCTATTATACATACGAAACACAATACAATTAACAATATTTTTACAAATTTATAGCTAAAACTATCCAATTGGCGGACAGGCATTACTGCATAACTAAATACATTTGATTTATATCTTATCGATAATTAAATCTCAAACACATCAGACGAACAACAAAACTAAAAGTATTAAAATTTGTCACAACAACACCAATTATAAACGTGTGACTATTAAAAAATACAATACATTATTATAATTTACAACAAATAAAATATGTGAAGTATGAGATATTTATGCACTGAAAATGTATAAGAATTATACAAAGAAGTTATGGTGAAACTAATTGCAATATCAACTCATATGAGAGCTTAAACCAGTGCCTTAATAGCATAGTTAGTAGCACTAAATGTCTTTGGGTTTGTAGCGGTGCATAAGGTTTTGGTTTGTGTTGCGATTCCGTACAGGAATTGAGTGAATGCCAGCAAAACTGAACGCAGAGTTACTTTATTTAGTTGACGACCAAATCGTAAGTCTAAGCAATTAGAAGTGAGTCTATCTCTCAAATAGTAATACAAATAAATTATGTCAAAAAAAACGTTTTAAGACTCCAACAGAATTGTAATAAATCCTAAATATTTTTTAAATATGAGTGAAATAACGTTGAGAGAGAGAGAGAGAGAGAGAGAGAGATGCTCTTATTTTTTAAGGTTAAACAGAAATAATTTTTATTGAATGTATTTATTATTCATAAGGCTTTTTCTCGTTAATTCTCAATACCAAACGCGAAAATAGTTTGGCTCACAATTAACATATAATTTACAAAGTTTTGGTATAGATCGACAACGTTTGCCTTAAAATGTATAATTTGTTTAAAATAAATATAAATTAAGGCCTACTCTATAAATTAAATTGTAATAACAGTTTAATATCAATATTTTTGTTGAGTCTTTCTGGTGTCACAACTCTAATGACAACTATTTTCGTTAACATATAATTTATAAAATATCTTATATAAATAAATATAGCAATCAGTCGTCGACTACTTGCCCTCTGATTCTCTCATTTTTGTTATATTTATTACAAAATATATTTCAAGAAAACAGTTTACAAGTGATTAATCAAATATAACTTTTTGTCGTGTCGTTCAGTCAATTCAGTGAGAAAAGTATATTTTTTGTATAAAAAACAAAATAATTTTGGTATATATTATGTTTGGGTTTTGTGTCAATTGTAACCATCGGATGGCAAATGTCTGGAGAGATGCCAAAGCAGTAGAGCTTATTGAATGACTTACGGCTCGCAATCAATAAGAAAAAATATTGTGCAGAATATTGTTCAAAATTATTTTGAAAACAATTTGACGCCAATTAACAGCCAATGATTACTATCAATAGATAACCCGCTAATTGATTGAAGACATTATTAACACAATTGGCTCTTATTGTGTGATTGTTATCGCATAATGAAAGACATTGTATCCGACAATAAACACTTTTTACAAAATGTAAAGTATCTTTATATACAAATTAGTTCATCGATGATCTCTCTCCCCCCTCTCTCTCTCTCTCTCTCTCTCTCTGCATAGAATATTCATACAATTTGTGTGCAATAAATCACTTGTAAAGCATTAGTAAAGGAGGAAACATAAAGAGAAAAGACAAAAGAAAAGTTTTCATTTTGTATTTTTTACATACAATTTGGCAAATTCTGTGCTAAAACTATGAGAGGCGACACAAAGAGAAAAATTCATAGCATTTGCAAAAAATAATTAATTCCTATAATAATTCACTTGTTTGTGTTTTTTATGCTAAAGTTAGTCTCACTTATATAATAACACAAATTGTTTCATTTTATTGGCATTAAATACAAATTAATGCAAAGGAAACCCCATTTAAATTGTCTTTTTGGATATTTTTACTCGTGATAAATATTTTGTAGTCTTAGGCTTCCCTTTTTGCTTACAGGCGCCGCACAAAAGGCACATTCAAAATGACATTTATATTCATTAATACAAAGAATATAACACAAAGTAATGGAAAATAATATCACTTTCAAAAATATTACAAAATCTGTAAAACATATTAATATAATGTTTATTAGAGATGTGTCACTAAATATCATACAATAATTAACATTTTTATTACATTTTTACAACATATCAATTATAATTTTGTTCAAATTTATAAAATATAAATTATTAAAAAGCAATATTTAAGCATTTATTCACTTAAAAATTTTTATAATTTGGGAAAAGTGAGAAATTACAGAAACATACATTTTATGTATAATTTAAAATTATTATTTATATGTGGAATGCGATTAAAAACACAGAATTTCACAATTAAACTCCAGTTACTGTTTGAAATTAATTAATCTATTGTCACAACACTTTGTTGTTCATCATCTCATAGAAAAAATACATTTATAATATTTTCTTTTCTTTATAGCATTTTAATTCTGGCTCAAAAAGCAATGTTTTAAAATTCCGATATATGTAAAAAGTATATATGTATTCTACATAGGTGCAATTAATGTTAGTGTAATTTATAATTACCAAATCATTATTTTAAATACAAATTATAACTCTTATTATTTACGAATCAATTATTCTTTAATTAAGTTACAAAAGTTTTGGTTCAAAACTCATCTGATGTTTATCTAACATCTAATACTAAATTACCCCAACGTATTAAATGACAGCATGTTTTTATTTTTATCCTGTTTTACAAAATTATTTTTGTCTAAAAATAATTTTTTCTGAGGAAAAGTTATGGTTTTGGAAAATGTTTACGATTTATATCTAGATTTTATGATTTCTACTCTAATTTGTTTTTATAATAATTCATTTCGTTGTCCAAATCAAATCCAAACCCAGATCTTTAAAACAGTAGCAATTTTTGTCGTATAAATAGATATTTAAAGTAATTGAATAGTAATTAATCAAGGCACTCTTCCGGATGCCACACGCTTTAATTGCATATTTAAATATTTGTTTTAAAAATATGAAAACTTTAGTTATGTTTAAATCTCACCTCAAATCTGTTGCTTAGGATTATCAGTGAAAGAATTATATAAACAAATTATGATTTAATATTATGGCTAATGAGTAGTGATATTGTTTGAGACAAACAACATGTCTTTGTTGTGTTGGAAAACTTTAAATTTTTGAACAATATTTGAATTCATAATTTCAATTACTAATTTATCATATTAGCACGAAACATTGAAACAACATATTTTTTAAAATAATTTATTAACAAAATCAATGTAAAGTATATTAAAATTTTTATATACATATAATATACAAATAAATAGACAATAAATAAAATAAATAATTAAATGAAAATTAATAAAACTGGTCAAAAATGCTTAACCAAAAAGAGATTGTCCAAGATTAGTGAGGGGTCCGGTAATGGGTCCGTTAAGGGGCCCGCCATTCATGAGTGGAGGCCGTCCGAGAAATGGCCGGCGCCAGAAGGGAACGGCGGCCGGTGTTTGCATCATTCCCGGTTGAATAATGATCAAGTCACTATTTTTCTTCTTCTTTTGCTCGATCACAATGAGTCCCTGTGGGCCGAGTGGTTGTTGTCCCGCAAACATCCGTCTCTGTCCATAGAAACTTGAATTCACACTATGTCTACATATCATTAACAGTAGAAATAACGATATGATTGCATAACGAATGAACATTTCAATTGGACTTTTAAATTATGAGATAAAGTTTTTGATAACATTTGAATACATTTTACAAAAAAGTTGTAAATGTTTTACAAATGATTTAGAATTAAGTTTTTTGTCCTTTTATATGAGAACAAGTTTTGTGTTAAATTGTCTCATTTTTTGCACTAATTATTCAAATCTAATGCAAAATAATAAATCCTATTAAATATGAATACAATAACAATATCTCATTGATTATAAATCAGTACTCGTTTAACGGCTGAAAGAGATTTCGCAAATCTCTCGCTTCAAAAACAACGAGTAAAATGCCATTTAATATATGATTATATTAATGATAAAGAAATTAAAGCCTATTTTTTGTATAAAATACAAATAAAATTACAAAAGATCATTATTAATGAATAAAAATGATCTCGCCCTTAATAACGGAGGAAATATCTTTATAATAGTAGCAAAATATTTCCCATTTATCTCCGGAACTAATTATTTTAATAAAAATTAATTTATTTATTAACAATTTTGAAACAAATTAATAATACATTCAATAATATTTTCAAATATAACAAATATCATACAAATACTAATTAAATTTATAAGATTTAGCTCTCATTTTAATACTTTATATTTAATTTCAGATATATTTAATTGTTTATTGAAATTAATTATAGGTAGATTTAAATACAAAATAAGTATAAGATAGAATAAGTATTAATCAAACAAACAAAACAAAAGCAACAATAGCTTAATATTTCTGCCAATGGCTCAAAGAGCTGACTGATTGGACGGGCATTAACTCGACGGTCTGATAGGACGGTGGGGCCAGCGGTGGCTTATTTCCAAACACTGTGTTGTAATCGGGTGGCGGGTTGTTATCCAAGTGGTTGTACTGTTGGCTACCCATAGACATGGGATCGATGCCAACACTGGTCGAGGGAAACACAGCCGCATTTCGGGGCACTCGACGCCTGAACTCAGCCCAACCCTCCTGTTGTATGAGAGCTATGAGCAAAAGTGTGAGGAATATAATGATCGTATTCCAGACGCCCAACAGTAGCAGAGGTCCGGTCGTGTAATACACGATCACTTGTATCAGCAATAGTAACACAAATAGTATCAATAAATAGTAACTCTTCTTAAATGTGCCGATTATTCCCAAGATTTCAGTGATAATAGCGATTAGGAATATCACCACAAATAGTATGAAGTCTCTGTCTATAAACATGTAAATTATGTTTGTTGTAAAGTAATATTTGTAAAACAGTGACAGTAATATTTACCTGAATTAAAGTACTGGTAATTTGATTGTTCATAATAAGTGATACAATTTATAAAATAGCCCACAGAGGCTAATAAGGCCAAGAATTGGAGCACTAATAAAGTACATTGCAGACAAATGATGGTGAATTTGGTTAATTTTACCAATTTAGGATTTAGTTGGGTATTCATTTTGAGGCTAGATTTTTCTCGCTATAAATAATAATACAATATTTGTTTGTCACTACATATTACCGATGAGGCGATTAAACGCGTATCAAATACCATAAGTTTATATGTTTTATGTTTCAAACGTTTATTTTTCTCCTTACTATTGATTTTGAATCGTGTTTTTTATCGATAATAATAACAATTACTATATTTTTTGTAAAGTAAGTGTGACTTTGCATTTAATTTGATTTCATTAATGATTTGCATTTATACTGACATTACATTAAGGATGCAATGAATCCGTGGTATGACTTTCACTCCAACATTGAATTATCAGACATACAAATAATGCTAATGTTTTTAATACAATACTTTTAAACCTGAATCTGAAGGATAGCATTATTTTTATTTATCAATTTTGTTTAGTTTCAAAGAATGTCCCGAAATTAAATCAATTCATTATAATTGTTGACATCTGTTAAAACATACAATATTTCATATTCATTCACAATAAACAATGTGATTTAGTTACATAATATTAAAGATAAACTATATGATAAATTAAGTAACAAACAATACAATTGTGTTTAAACAATTAAGAATTAATTGGATGCAAGATCTCTCTCTCTCTCTCTCTCTCTCTCT
>CAJPIZ010000290.1:0-27818 GCA_905368565.1 Medioppia subpectinata
GACACCGTTGAGGACACTCTTGAGATGATTGACGACTACATGAGTGACACTCAACTCAACACAGTATTGAAGGCGGGAAGTGATGGCAAGTGTTTGGCCGACAACTGTGTTAACAGCAACTCTGCCAGCGATGAGTCCGCACAAGTCGTTAAGACCCTATCGGCTGAAATACCATTCAAACTGGTGATCCGCAGAGACGGTGAACGAGTGTTTATATGCAATACGTGTGACAATGAGTACGAGTTTGAGACACATCTGCATCAACACTGGGAACAAATGCACTTCCATTGCGATACAGACACCAATACTTGTGCACCGAATGTGAAAGACGTGTCCTTAAGGACCAATCCCTCGACCGAATCGGCCACCAAAAAGGTTGTCACCAAAAACGGCAAAAAAGTATTCATTTGCAAAATATGTGACATTGAGTTCATTTATGGACCAACTTTTGAAAAACATTGTCATAAAAATCACGGCCAGAAGGGCTTCCGATGCGACCAAAACGGGTGTCAATACGAGGGGCCGTCGAAAGAACATCTAAGAATGCATCTAAAGGGACACAAAACACGGGACAATCAGTCGTATGTGTGTCCGGCGGACGATTGCGGACAAGTGTTTATTACAAAACGCGAGTTGAGTGGACACCAGCTCTCTATCCACACCGTCTGTGAGTGCGAAGTCTGCGGCCAAGAGTTTGTCGGTCGAAAGGAGCGCACAATTCATCGGCGATCACAGCATACGAAATACAAATGCGATTTCACGGACTGTCCGTTCGTGACGTACAACAACACAGCGTTGACTGACCACAAGAACAGACACTTAAACGTACGAGAGTTCCGGTGCGAAGTCGGCGACTGTGGCAAGACTTTCATCACCATCTATGCGCTTAAGAGCCATTCAGTGGTGCACAGCTCCGAACGGCCCTTCGGCTGCGATTGGCCCGCTTGTGAGGCCACCTTTAAGAGCGCACCTCTACTGTCTGCACACCGACTCAACACTCATGAGAGTTCTGGTCGACAGTTCTGGTGTCCGACGAGCGAACTTTTCGGGAATTTTCTCAAAAATATGCTAAAATCGGGAATTTTCTCAAAATAGGCCAAAATCGGGAAAAATCGGGAAAATAAAACTTATATATTTTAAGTCTATTATAACCCCTAAATCTAATGGCATATAATTCCCGATGATTTGGTTAACTATTTTATTCGGGAATTCCCGGAAAATGGAATCTTTATGAATGACTGTTAACAGCGATATAGTCATTAATAACTTAAGTTATCAAAACATTTTGCCATATAACATTTTGTATATTGAACCACAGGAGTTAACAGAGTTATCCTTCAATTAATTATCACACAATAAATGACCATAAATTTAGAGCACTATTTCCATTGTACTCATTAATTTTTAATAATATTTCTAATAATTGTATGCATTTCTATCATTTGCGTTGATTTTACATATAAAGTATATATTTGATAAAGTATATACAGTGTTAGCCATCGGGGGTCTTAAGCTCCGCCCATAAATATAACCAATCACAGCAAAGTAGACTCGCGCTTTTGCATTGTGACACTCAAAGCGAACTCAAAACAGCGCATGTTTGAAGTTATATTTATGGGCGGAGCTTAAGACCCCCGATGGCTAGCACTGTACTTTAGTATATTTGATTGTTATAATTTATAACTTATAAATATAATACAAATTGCATTATACAATATAACTTATGTTGTTATAATATAACAAACATGGCCATTCCAAGAGATTACACCATTAAACTTATTATGCATTTAATTTTATTACCTGTAATAACAATTAATAAAATAATAAAAGTTAATTAATAAAAATGAGTTCTTTAAATAAAAGTTAAAGTTTTTTGCTATAAAACTACACGTTATTTATGAGTCATTTGTTGTGACAAAACATTGTTTACAAACACAACGAGTGATTGAGTTATGAATTGTGATTAAAATAATGAGTAAAACGAGTGAAGAGTTAATCCATGAAAACGAAAGACTATTAAATGAATTGAATTATAGCTTAAAATGCATTGAATTTCTCAATACTTATAGAAAATGTTTATTAGATTTGAATGAAAGCTGTGTTTGTAATCGCATTGGGAATCAGGTATTGGTTGACACACTTGAGGCCAAATACCAGTACATTGTCGTCGAGTCTAAGCCCAAGACATTAGTGGTCACCGAAAGCACAACACATGATGTGGTCATCAAATGTGAGCCCAAAGACACCAACGATGACAACAATGAGAGCCAACACAAGGACTCAATGTCTGACACGTTTGAGGAGACAATGGATGACAACTCGAGTGACACTCAACTCGAGAGTACGGAAGTGAAGACATCGTGTGATGGTATGTATGGTTTGGATGACAAGCAAATGGTAATCAATAATACAGAGCAAGTGTTTGAACCAGACTTTGAGGTGAAGAACAACAACACCAGCGGTAGTATTGCTTCCCGACTGAAGACACTACTAATGATAGACACCACCAAATGTGACACAAATGATGTAAACAATGGTAGCCATGAGTGGGACGACAACTACACGGAACACACCGTTGAAGACACTCTTGAGATGATTGACGACTACTCGAAAACGGGAAGCGATGGCAAGTGTTTGGCCGACAACTGTGTGAACAACTCTGCCAGCGATGAGTCCGCACGAGTTGTGAAGTTTGCTCCGATCCTACCGAAGACACTATCGGCTGAAATACCATTTAAAGTGGTCGTCGGCGGAGACAGTGGACGAGTGTTTGTATGCAATACGTGTGGCAATGAGTACGCGATTGAGACACAACTGCATCAACACTGGCAACGAAAGCACTTTCATTGCGATAACGACACCAATACTTGTAATCTGAATGTTAGAGACGGCTCCTCGTGGGTCAACCTCTCGACCGAAACGGCCCTCAAGAAGATGGTCATCAAAAACGACAAAAAAGTATTCATTTGCAAAATATGTGACATTGAGTTCAGTTATGAACCAATTCTTGACAGACATTGTTATAAAAATCACGGCCAGAAGGGCTTCCGATGCGACCAAAACGGCTGCCAATACGAGGGGCCGTCGAAAGTACATCTGAGAAGACATCTAAAGGGACACAAAACGAGAGACAATGTGTTATATGTCTGTCCGGTCGACGATTGCGTACAAGTGTTTACTACAAAACGCGAGTTGAGTGGACACCAGCTCTCTATCCATACCGTCTGTGAGTGCAAAGTCTGCGGCCAAGAGTTTGTCGGCCGAAAGGAGCGCACAATTCATCGGCGATCACAGCATATGAAATACAAATGCGATTTCACTGACTGTCTGTTCGTGACGGACGGCAACGCATCGATGACTGACCACCGGAAAAGACATCTCAACGTACGTGAGTTCCGGTGCGAAGTCGGCGACTGTGGCAAGACTTTCATCACCAGCCATGAGCTTAAGAGCCACTCATTGGTGCACAGCTCGAAGCGGCCGTTCGCCTGCGATTGGGCCGCGTGTGAGACCACTTTCAAGAGCGCAGCCCTACTGAACGCACACCGACTCACTCATGAGGGGAGTCGACAGTTCTGGTGTCCGACGAGCGGATGTGGTAAGAGTTTTGAGACCGAAAACGGTCTCCGAAAGCATCAACGGTCGCACAGCGTTGATAAGTATGTGGACAGTCGGCCGCCGACACAACGCAAAGCGAAATACATATGCAGTCATACGGGCTGTCAATACGAGACACACAAAAAGACGTGGTTTACTTTACATCAAAAAAGGCATCAAAACATACGTGAGTTTCAGTGCGAAGTCGGCGATTGTGACCAGAGTTTTATCGACAGTTATGCCCTAAAACGTCATTCACTGGTTCACAGCGATGTGCGGCCCTTCGCGTGCGATTGGCCCGCGTGTGAGGCCACGTTCAAGAGGACGCAATATTTAAACAATCATCGGCTCACTCACGAGGCTGTTCGGCAGTTCAAGTGTCCGCACACCGGATGTGATAAGAGTTTTGTGACCAGAGGTTGCCTATCGACTCATCGACGGTCTCATAGGAATGATAAGCCGTGCGCTTGTGTTTGGCCGGAATGTGGCCAACGGTTTGCCAGTAATCAGACGCTTAGGACACATGTGAACGAACACCAGGGCATCCGACCCTATAGTTGTCAATACAGCGGATGTGATCAGAGTTTTGCCGGTAAACCCCGTCTAAGACATCACATGATTGTGGTTCACAAACACTGCTTTTAATTGTCTACTAATTAATGTAAATAAATATAAAAACTCATTAATTGTATATAAATTTAATATAAATATATCAAACGTTGTCTTTAATGTGAATCTCATTTGATTGATGATTAAATAGTGGAAATGATTATATGATTTAATTAACAGTAATTTAATTATGTGTTCAGATGTGTTGTTTGTTGTATTGATTTTAAAATATAATATTTGATAAATTAATAACAATTGCTGGCACGAATGAACATATCGGGGTTTCAGGTTTGGGTAACCAGCATATATATTTTTATTATCGGCATATAAACTCACCAACAACCCTCTACCACATCCTTAACCTAACCTAACTTAACATAATATAACAAACTTAACTTAAGATAATATTTAATAAAAATATTTTATAATGGTTTTCTATGGGGGGTTCTTATCCCGATATTTCGAAAATTATTCGAGATAGAAAATTTTAGTTTTCATACTCGGATTCAGCGTTAAATTCTACATCGAAGTGATATATCACATTTATATATTTCATATTTTCGATGGGGGTGGGGGTAAAAAGGAGGCTCGGGAGGGGTGGGCCCAGAGGGCATTTTGTAGTGCTATTAGTGCTGATAATAAAAATATATGTGTTGGTCACTCAAACCTTAAACCCCGATAAGTTCATTCATGCCACAATTGCTTTAATATTATTAACACCAGTTATGCCGTTATACACTATATTAGCGATAGATTACACCATTAAACTAATTATGCATTCAATTTAATTACTGTAATCATAATTAATTAAATACTTCTTTGAATAAAAGTAAACGTTTTTTGCTATAAAACTACACGTTATTTATGAGTCATTTGTTGTGACAAAACATTGTTTACAAACACAACGAGTGATTGAGTTATGAATTGGTGTTTAAATTGTGATTAAAATCATGAGTAAAACGAGTGAAGAGTTAATCCATGAAAACAAACGACTTTTAAATGAATTGAATTATAGCTTAAAATGCATTGAATTTCTCGCAAATTATAGAAAATGTTTATTAGATTTGATTCAAAGCTGTGTTTGTAATCGCATTGGGAATCAGGTATTGGTTGACACACTTGAGGCCAAATACCAGTACATTGTCGTCGAGTCTAAGCCCAAGACAGCGGTTGTCGTCACCAAAACCACACCAACACTACTGGCCATCAAATGTGAGCCCAAAGACACCAACGATGACAACAATGAGAGCCAACACAAGGACTCAATGTCTGACGCGTTTGAGGAGACAATGGATGACAACTCGAGTGACACTCAACTCGAGAGTACGGAAGAGAAGACATCATTGAATGGTATGTATGGCATGAATGACAACCATATGATTATCAATAATAAGAGGAAGTGTTTGGACAGACTTTGAGGTGAAGAACAACAGTGCGAGCGATGGGTTCTCCAGAGGACTGAAGACACAAACAATGACCAAATGTGAGACAAATGATGTAAACAATTGTAGCCATAAGTCGGACGACAACTACTCTGAAGACACCGTTGAGGACACTCTTGAGATGATTGACGACTACATGAGTGACACTCAACTCAACACAGTATTGAAGGCGGGAAGTGATGGCAAGTGTTTGGCCGACAACTGTGTTAACAGCAACTCTGCCACCGATGAGTCGGCACAAGTCGTTAAGACACTATCGGCCGAAATACCATTCAAACTGGTCATCCGCAGAGACGGTGAACGAGTGTTTATATGCAATACGTGTGACAATGAGTACGAGTTTGAGACACAACTGCATCAACACTGGGAACAAATGCACTTCAATCGCGATAAAGACACCAATACTTGTGCACCGAATGTGAGAGACGTGTCCTTATCGGCCAATCGCGAGACCGAATCGGCCACCAAAAAGGTTGTCACCAAAAACGGCAAAAAAGTATTTATTTGTAAAATATGTGACATTGAGTTCATTTATGGACCAACTTTTGAAAAACATTGTTATAAAAATCACGGCCAGAAGGGCTTCCGATGCGATCGCAATGGGTGTCAATACGAGGGGCCGTCGAAATCACATCTGCAAATACATCTAAAGGGACACAAAACACGAGACAATCAGTCGTATGCGTGTCCGGCGGACGATTGCCGAGAAGTATTTACTACAAAACGCGAGTTGAGTGGACACCAGCTCTCTATCCATACCGTCTGTCAATGCGAAGTCTGCGGCCAAGAGTTTGTCGGCCGAAAGGAGCGCACAATTCATCGGCGATCACAGCATACGAAATACAAATGCGATTTCACGGACTGTCCGTTCGTGACGTACAACAACACAGTGTTGACTGACCACAGGAACAGACACTTAAACCTACGAGAGTTCCGGTGCGAAGTCGGCGACTGTGGCAAGACTTTCATCACCATCTATGCGCTTAAGAGCCATTCAGTGGTCCACAGTTCCGAACGGCCCTTCGGCTGCGATTGGCCCGCTTGTGAGGCCACCTTTAAGAGCGCACCTCTACTGTCTGCACACCGACTCAACACTCATGAGAGTTCTGGTCGACAGTTCTGGTGTCCGACGAGCGGATGTGGTATGAGTTTTGGGTCAGACAAAGGCCTCAGTCGGCATCAACTCGTGCACAGCGACCACAAGTTGGCGGTGAAAGTACAACACAAATGCGATCACACGGGCTGTCACTACGAGACACACAATAAGGCAAAGCTGTGCGAACACCGAAAAAGGCATCAAAACATACGGGAGTTCCGGTGCGAAGTCGGCGATTGTGGCCACAGTTTTGTCACCAGTTATGCATTGAAACGGCATTCACTGGTTCACAGCGATGTGCGGCCCTTCGCGTGCGATTGGCCCGCGTGTGAGGCCACTTACAAGACTGTCAACTGTTTGAACAATCATAGGCTCACTCACGAGGCTATTCGCCAATTCAAGTGTCCGCACACCGGATGTGATAAGAGTTTTGTGACCAGAGGTTGTCTATCGACTCACCGCCGATCGCATAGGAATGACAAGCCGTACGCTTGTGTTTGGCCGGAATGTGGCCAACGGTTTGCCAGTAATCAGGCGTTTAGAGCACATGTGAACGAACACCAGGGAATCCGACCCTATAGTTGTCAATACAGCGGATGTGATAAGAGTTTTGGCGGTAAACCCGGTTTCAGACAACACATGAAAGTGGTTCACAAACACTGCTTTTGATTGTCTACTAATAAATGTGAATAATTATATAAAAACTCATTAATTGTATAAATTTAATATAAAATATATCAAACTTTGTCTTTAATATGGATTTAAGTTTAATTATTTTTTTGAAATAATTATTGCTAATTGGCTTAAACTTAATTATAGATATATCTGTTAATTACTTATAATTTCATATTTAAATCAATAAAATAAGCTTAAAATTATAATTATTGTTTATTTATTTACTACATACACACAGAGACATAACTCAGTTCCTTTTTATTTGTTGAATTAAAACTCTCCTGATGGTTCAAACAACAAGGTGACTTCACAGAATTATTCTATGGATAATGTAGCATAATTCACTAATTGAGGCCATTTTTGTATCTATCATGGTTATTTTGTAAATTCAATTTTTTAAAAAGTTAGATTTCAAAAAATCTCAATAGAAAACAATAGGAAATTTTCAAAGGATTTTGTACTTTACGAATATGAAGATGACACTCATTATTAAAATGTCGGTATTCATTATAAACTTTATTATTTTGACTAATTTAGTCAAATGAAAGGACTATGACCAACATGGCATATTTTTCTTTCATTTGGAAAATTTACTAATAATAAAATATCATGATTATAATTATAATTACTTACTAGATTTATCAATTTGAGCATGTTCAGATACGCTAGTTAACAAAATTGACAATTTAGCACAATGGTGCCGTTTATTTATAAAGCTATTCATTTTTGGTTTTCATTTTTTGAAATCTAACTTTTTAAAAAATTGAATTTACAAAATAACCATGATAGATACAAAAATGGCCTCAATTAGTGAATTATGCTACATTATCCATAGAATAATTTTGTGAAGTCACCTTGTTGATTGAACCATCAGGAGAGTTTTTATTCAACAAATAAAAAGGAACTGAGTTATGTCTCTGTGTGTATCTAACTGTGCCGTTAAAATGTACAATAAGTTTACACATAAATGGAAAAATATAATCATACAGTATTTACAAACTATTTATTTAGTTAATAAAATTATAAGCAAAATACAGAATAAATATAATGTTTCATTTTATTATTAAACAGTAATTTAATTTTGTTGACAATTATTTGGACATTTCAATAATCTTCAAAAACAAGAGTCCAGTCATACTAATGATCTGTAATTAGAAATATTTTATTTAAATTAAAATATATAAATTTATACATTGAATTCAATACTCACTTCATATCCACGAAATCTATTGATTAGAAATAATTTCCAACAATAAAAGCCAACATTTTTCTCACCCAATCTCTCAATTACTGATAAAAACTATACAAATATTCAATTAATTTTTATAATTCAATTTAACATAAAAATTAATTTACTCTTACCTTAAACTTAATAAAAACCGATGGCTTATGTCTAACGAGATATGAATTGAAAGACTTGAATGAATTGATTGATTGGTTGTTAAGAATACACGAGTAGTGGACGACTGTTAACAACGATATAGTCATTGAAATACCGATTAAAGCGATTAATATTTTGGTAATGATTAGTATTTTTCCGTATATTGAAGCATAAGTTAACAGAGTTATCACTGAACTAATTAACACCCAATAAATACCCAAAAATTTACACCAATATTTCCCATTATATTCATTAATTTCTGATAATATTTCGTTAATTCCATGGATTTCTATTGTTTGCATTGATTTTATATTTATTTGATTATTACTATTATATAACAAACAAGTTATTGACCGAAGTTTGAGTGTTAAGTAATAGGAAGTTATGAAATAGTAGACGACCTGCCAGTAAATAATGGGGAATACATAATGACCAATAAATGCCCATAAAATACTATGCGGTAAACCAAATAAAATAAGCATGTTGAATGATAGCTTTAAAGCAAATACTTGAAACACAATCAAAAATACTAAATAAAATGTTGTGTTTGAAACAAATTCAGTTATTTTAATGGCTCGTCGGCTAAACCGCAACAACTTATAGACGAGTTGTTTGTCGTGAATACCAATACTTTTTGGTGATGTCAAACCTGAAAGCATACGAAATACCCTTAAATCGGGTTGTTTTACACCATTTGTATAATTATGATAATTAAGAATTTGTAATAAAAATGAGATCACTACTGCACATATAACTAAAAAACCACCTTGTTGTCTAATACCCATAAAATAAGTCACATCTCCCATATAAGCATAATAATCTCGGTTCTTTTCGGGTAATATAACACATATTGATTGCTTTATAATATAATACAACGATAGAGTGAATAAATAAATTGGTTTATTAAATATCATACGCTTTTCATTGGAAAACCTGTAAAACGATAGACCGATGCGATAGAGATGAGTGCCGGCTCTGGGAGTGACCAGTGATTGCGGCAATAATTCATTGATTTTAAAACTAATTTCTTTACTTAGGTTTTGAGACATTTTATCAAATGAAAGGAAATTTGTTATTATAATTTTTAAATGCAATTTTATGTTGATCTTTATAAATCTAACTATCTAGTTATTATTATTATTTTATTATATTAAAACTACAATGTCAATCCAAATGCATTAATATTTTATTATCGTAATTATCTCTTATTGTACTGCATATAATATATTATATTATTGGTTTATTAATGTTTACATCTATTATTAGATTAATATTAATTGAAATTTTTTTGTTAAACAAATATTTTATAAAATTATTTTTATATTAATTTTATCATTTGATACCATATAAAATTAATTGTGCATTAAATATTAATTGTTTACATAAAATTCGAAAATATAAAACTTAATTTTTAGCTTGTGTAATATTTATAAGTATTTCTAATATTTAAAATTATCACTTTATTGTACTATAATAAATCAAGTGTCTTATTATTAACAAGAGAAACTTATTAACAAATTACTATTATTAATAAGATTACATTGCAATAAACATGATATCAAATGAGATAATAAATAACCAAGATACTATGAGAAAAAGTTCTACTTTTTGTAATTTATGAACATTTAGCATAATTGTTTGAAGAATCGCATTAAGAATAATAGTATTAACATAAATAATGTATAATAAAAAGTTGTCACTTATTTTGTGCACTGGAGTACACTCTATGGCACACAATGTGTATGAACTGTACAGAAATTGGAGCGCTATATACAGCTATATATGTATAGTATTAGATACAGTATATGCACGATATATAGAGAATAATACACACTGTAAGTAACACCAGAAATGTATCTAGATTAATTAATTAATAAAGTGTAACAACATTGATTATTATTGTAATTTATGAGTTATAATTATAATATATCGCAGTTTAAGTGATAGTAAAATAAATAGTGGATAGTTTACATGGGCTCGACTGTAGTCTCCCAATACCTGTTGTAATAATAATAAACATGTGTTTTGTATACAAATTGAAAGCATAGGAGAAATGAGTGAATGTTTTAATACAAAACCGGTTTAGAAGTCATTCATTCGTTTCAATAAGTGTTTTGAAACAAAATTTTAAATTTAGGTTTTTATACAGTTTTGTGTTTGAAATGAAAACATCGAGACGTGTATTGAAAAATGTGTTTCACATTCAATATGTGTTTCACTTGTTTTCTACACTCATTTGAAAAGTTGTGCGAAAATTATTTTCTATTATAAAATGGGTTTTAATTTTTTAATTGACGTGAAATTTAATATTAATTTAAAATATTGTTAATTATGTAATAGTAATTAATTTTGCGAGTGTTTTATAAACATTACACGTGTTAACTATTTTTTAGGTAACTAATAATTAGTGCATTATTTCAGTTTAAAATGTTGTGTAAAAATTAAAAGTTATAATTTATATAATATTTTGTAACTGTTATAATAATAATAAATATTAATAATAAAACTAATAACAAGTGGTTTGAAAAAAACAAACCCCAAAAATAATCAGTGATTTTCTCGGTTGACATCAATTCAATGCAACAAATATTGACCCAAAAAACAACAGTAAAAACTTTTTGCAAAAACTTTTTAACGCAAAACTTATTTTCTTTTCGCCACAAGTTTTTCACTCAACGCTTTTGAATGCAAAAAAGTTTTGACATTTAGTTCGCAAACTCTTTGACCGCAAAACCAAAAACAAGACAAACATCTAATCACTGCCACCGCAGAGGAGGAGACAATGTCTGGTAATAAGACATCGAAAGACTTACTGATTGTACGGCTATTCAAAGACCGTGACATCACTTTCTCGACCATCGATGCGCTCCTGAAGTACGGCTTTGACACAAACGACGCGTTGCTTACCATCGATGTGGACATGGATTTGCCGCAAATGCACGACATTTGTCTCAGTCAACGATCGCTGCTCCGGAGGGCGCTCACCAAATACAGGCGGCAGTACTTCTCGCAGACATCGGATCCCAACATAGCGTCAGACGGGGACGAGAAGGACAACAAACAGCGGACACCATCTCCAGAGACCACCGATGATGACAACGAAAGCGAGTCCACTGTCAAGACGTTTAAGAGCCGATTGGGACACAATGTGGAGGAAGAGGTGGCAGAAGACGAAGAGGACGAGGAAGAAGAGGCCGACAGGAGTGACGGCAGTGTTGGCAGTGATGTGAATATCGACGCGATTGTGGATCAGCTGAGAGAAAGTCTTATACGTGTGGAGAAACAGAAACAGGAGAAAGACTTTCAGCTGAACCGCAAGTGTCTGGAGATAACCGTCAAAGACATGGAGATTAAGCGCTTGGAGTCGGAGTTGAAGCAAATGGAGCGCCAATTGATTTGCGAGAAACTGATGGTCGAGAAGTTGAACCATCGGCTCAACACCAGCGCCGGCACCGGCTGTCGGTGTCGACGGCTGGACAACCGGTTAGACAAATTGAAAACTATTTATTACAACTATAATCACAACAACAGCGCCGTCGCCGACGACGAGTCGCTCGACGGCGACCAACAGTCGGACGATTGCATACCATTTACGCCGTTGACGGACAATAGCCGCGCATTTCCCGCAAAGTTTGTTAACCTGTGGCGAGAAGTGAACACCACTTCCAGCGCTCACATCATCGACAGCAACGACAACACAAATTCAGATGATTTCAACGCATCGCTGTTCGCGTCGTTTGTGTCGCCGACGGCCACAACGACGACAACTGATAGCACCGGTCAGTCGCCGCCACCGACGCCCACCGGCGACGACAGACACCGATTGGTTGGCGTAGACGCGGATCCGTTCGACGAGACGCCCGGCGCCAGAGATACCGTTATCTGTCATATAGGCGTCGCCGACGACCCGAAAGCGTTGTCTATAAAACAAGAACTATTGACCGATGGATCAGATGATGACGATTCGGATGAAGATAACTGTTCATCTGTTGAGGCCATAGTATGTGAGCCGGACTTAGAGAGTGTCAAACCAGTGGCCAAACAAACCGCCGACAATACTGTCGCCAAACATAAGCCAATCGGCGGTAAAACGAGGCCAAAGACACGGAAGCGGAAGAATAACAAGTCGTCAACAGTGAGAAGAGACCGAAACGGTAACTATCGGTGCGATTACGGCGACTGTCACTACAAGTTTGTGTCGTCGGACGGACTGAAACGACACGTGCGGTCCATACACATGAAAGAGCGACCCTTTCTATGCGAGTACGAAGACTGTGGCAAAGCGTTTGGCCGATCGGATGCGCTCCGGGAGCACATGAAGCGCCACTACGGACTCAAGTCCTATAAATGCGATTACGAGGACTGCAAGTTTGAGTCGGTGTCCAGCAATTCGCTCAAACGGCACGTAATGTCAGTGCATCTCAAAGAGCGCCACTTTCGCTGTGATTACCAAAACTGTGGCAAAACTTTTGCCCGAAAGGACAGCCTTAAGAAACATCGCCTCAATTTCAGACACGATTAGCCATTGAATCGCGTTTTGTATGTTTGGATAATTAAATTATTATTTTGTTTTTTTATTGATTTGTGTTTTGATATTAATTTGTTTTGTAAACACTTATGATATATTGTGATTAAACTATTGGTTCAAAAATAGTTAAAATTATTATATGTTTGAATAAAATAGTTGTTAACTTTCAATATTATTAATTTTTAATTTAAGATTTAGTGATATTTTAATTATTTTAAAAAGTTTAAAATTAATTTTTTAAATTGTTTGCATCTCTGAACGCATTATCGACCAAAAGGTGTGTTGTCTGCAAACAACAGATCCAGAAGAAGGACAACAATGGCTTCAAAGTGTGTAATTGTGCCAAAAGTATACACAATGCAAACTTTCATTATAATAATTAATTTACATTAATCTTCAACAATACTTACCTAAAGTTATTTCTCGTGAAAATCATAGCAAACAATGTTTAAATATTTATAGTTTAAACGTTAACTCGCAGTTAATTTACAGTTAATGTTATATTATTCAACAAAATTGTAAACAATTTAGTCTTAAAGATAAACCAGAAATCAATGGTTTGATCACTTATGGGATCAAATGAGACAAAGAAATGTTTTGTCAAAATCATAAGAATCAATGAAAGATATGACCCAACGGTGGGCACAGGGGGTCCGTCACGTGTCAGGGATGACACACCAGAGCAGCCAAACATCAATGACTTGCTGTCCAACGAGATTCTGGCCATAATTTTGGGCAAATTAGATCTTAAATCACGACTTATGGCCGAAAGAGTGTGCACTCAATGGCGACAACACATCACCGCTATATTCAACTCCAAGACTAAGATAACCATCGATTGGGCGCAAGAATTCAAACAGCATTTGTATGGAGCGGTCGGTCCAGTGCTTCCCTTTTACGTCGATTACATTGTTTTAAATGATTTTGTACCGCAATCGGCGGCCAAGAAAGCAAAACTCCGGGCCATCGGACAGATTGTGGCCAAATATCGTTACATCCAATCACTCATCGCATCGGTAAAAGACCTAAACAACGATTTCATCAAATCATTATGTCTTCAGCCCAACCAAAACCTGACGAGATTTGCCGTTATGTCGGCAAACAATACTACAAATACTCTTCGGATCACTGCTTCAGAGGCACTACTTTTGACACAAAATTATCCCAATTTAACCGATCTCTGCGTCAATACCCGAACAGATGTAGCGATCAGTGAATCGGCCGTTGAGTTACTGTTGAAGGGATTGCCGGCACTCAAGTGGTTTACACTGAAGGCTGGGGTTCAGCACCACTACACGGGCCGTGTGTTTGAGCACATGAACGCCGGCATAAAGTCAATCAACACTACGGGTAATCTGTTGAACGCGACCGCCATTTCCCGATTGGCCGACAAACGTGTGAATAGGTTGCGGACACTAATCGTCATTCGTTTTGATCTCAATTGTATGCCTTTAATCGGCACTCATTTCACATCATTGAGAGTATTATCCATTGATCTCTTCAAAGACATTCTCGAAGAGATTCCATTGGAACCGCTATTCGCGTCGATTTCAAGACTCATCCATTTGGAAGAGCTGTCAGTAATGCTGTCACCACTGCCTTCGGAAACAGTTCCACATCTCGACAACAGTGCCATCGATCGGCTCAGAGAGTGTCCAAAACTGCATTCACTGACACTTCGGTGCGCAGTCGTCGCCGAAGACTTTATGTCCGCCGCCGCCGACAATATCCCAGGGTTTCGGGAACTGAGTCTTGAAATCGTTTACTTCAACACCGAAGACATGACCCCCTGTTTCGCACCGATTCCAGGCCTCAGACACTTGTCGTCGTTGACTCTGTTGTCAAACACTGAATTGACGGACACTGTCTTTGAGGCTCTGATCGTTAACTTTCCCCAAATCACTCAAATCAATGTCTCGTTCGCCGATTCGCTGACCACCGCATCGATTGTCACATGTGTTGAGGTCTGCGGACAACAGCCCAACCGATCGCTAACTGTTGTGTTTAGCACTGATTTCAAGACAACGTTTGAAGGCATGAATCAAACGATACCAAAGAATTTAGTTTTAAAATATCGATAAATATTGCAATAGTTATCAATAAAACCATATTCTATAGGAAAAAGAGTTTAAAATAAAATCATTAAAATGTTTCTTTAAGAAAATCTTTTACTATTTTTTTTTGTTAAATAATTATTGTATAAAAGTTTAGTACAAAATATGTGAGAATGTGGGATAGAGTGACCAGTAGTTGCTATTAGTGTCCGTTAAAACCATACAAAATTAAACACATATGTTAGATCTCATCGTAGCGTAGGGCAAATCGAGGGCAAAAAGGGTGCTAGTTATAATGTTTAATATGCTTAAAATGTTCGAGGTAAGACATTAAGTACGTCCCATTATGAACAGAGCCAGATACGATATGTTTTAGATTAAAGTTTTCAAAGAAATATGTAAAATATTCATAAATACTAATCAATTTATAACACATCTAAATAATTTAATTAAATATTTGATTTCAAAAGTTAAATAATTTTGTCAATTATAACTGCTATTAAACTTATAGTACAATCAAATACAACAATAAAATTTAAAAATTCAAATCTGAGACAAATAACTGGTGTCTAAACCATTAAATATTTGATTTCAAAAGTTAAATAATTTTGTCAATTATAACTGCTATTAAACTTATAGTACAATCAAATACAACAATAAAATTTAAAAATTCAAATCTGAGACAAATAACTGGTGTCTAAACCACTCGACGAATCAATTGAGTGCAAAATGAGTGCACTTGTGGTCACATCTGATCCGTCGGACACACCTCTGGAGAGCATTGAAGAGCAGCCAAACATCAATGACTTGCTGTCCAACGAGATTTTGGCCATAATTTTGGGCAAATTAGACCTCAAATCACGACTTATGGCCGAAAGAGTGTGCACTCAATGGCGACAACACATCACTCGTATGACTGACTTCAAGACGACGCTATGCATGGATTGGGCGCAAGAATTGAGAAACTATTTGCGCAGATGTATCGGTCCAGTGCTTCCCAAACACATTGAACACATAGTTTTGAGTGATTTTGTGCCGCAATCGGCTTCACAAGTGGCGAAACTCCGGGCCATCGGACAGATTGTGGCCAAATATAAGCGCATCCATACTCTTATGGCATTATTTAATGACATGAACGCCGATGTCATCAAATCGTTATGTCTTCAGCCCAACCATCACTTGTTAAACTTAATCTTTGTATACAATGGTAACGACACTCTCATCATCACTACAGAAGAGGCGCAACTCGTGGCACAAAATTATCCCAATTTAACCGAACTCTATGTCAATACCCGAAGAGATGCAGTGATGAGCGAATCGGTCGTTGAGCTACTGCTGAAAGGATTGCCGGCACTCAACGCGTTTACATTGAAGGCTGAGTTTGGACAGCAATACACGGGTCGTGTGTTTGAACACATAAACGCCGGCATTATATATATCAACACTACGGGTAATCTGTTGAACGCGACCGCCATTTCCCGATTGGCCGCTAAAGGCGTGGATCAGTTGCAACAACTGAAGGTCACTCGTTTCGATCCCAATTGTATGCCATTAATTGGCACTCATTTCACAACATTGAGAGTACTAGTGATCGATCCCTTCAGCGAAACCTTCGAAGAGTTTCCGTTGGAACCGCTGTTCGCGTCGATCTCACGACTCATCCATTTGGAAGTGTTGGCAGTATTGCTGTCACCGCTGCCCTCCACAGGACCGCCACATATCGACAACCGGCTCATCGATGGACTCGAAGAGTGTTTAAAACTGCATTCACTAAGACTCAGTTGTGCGGTCGTCGCCGAAGACTTTATGGACGCCATCGCCGACAATATCCCTGGGCTTCGGAAACTCATTCTTGAATTTGTTGTCTTTGATGCCGAAGACATGACCCCATGTTTGGCACCGATTGAACGCCTCAGACACTTGTCGTCGCTCGCAATCCTGGGAAACAGAGACTTGACGGACACTGCCTTCGAGGCATTGATCGTTAACTCTCTCCAAATCACTGAAATCAATGTCTCGTTCGCCGATTCACTGACCATCGATTCAATGGTCACATGTGTTGAGGTCTGCGGACAAAAGCCCAACCGATCGCTAACTGTTGTGTTTAGCGCTCGTCTAAAGACACTTTTTGAGATCTTGAGTCTAACGATACCAAAGAATTTAGTGATAAAATATCAGTAAATAGTTATTAAAGAAATATTCAGTTTGAAAAACAATACTAGAAATAAAGTTACATGTAAAGTAGAAATGTGTTGATAAATATGTTTTATTATTATTTTTTAAAAATTAAACAACTTGTATAAAAGTTTAGTGTGAATTGTCTTGTGAAGTGTCGATGAGAGTGACCAATAGTTACTGTCAAATAGAGTTTATGTGGCAATGTTTTGGATACATTATTGATTGGGTTTATTCGGGCGATTGTCTTGAAACATGGGCAATTTCTCGTTAACCACGTTCACACCCTCTCTCATAATAGCGGCCAACACTGGCGACACGGCCTCCACTTTGTTGATACCTTTGCACATGAGGTGACCCGCTTTCTTCCCCGTGTCGTACGCTTTATCGTACACTTGACTAATCACTGGCGGACGGTATTTGTCCACCATGTTTCTAACCAGGTCCCATTTGTTACCACCAGGCATTATAACTAGCAACAAAAATCAAATAATTTGGTTTTAAGTTTTTTAATTAATTATTTAAAAATTATTCTGTGTTTACAACAAAACAATGTTTACCTTATTATAATTTTTAGTTTAGAAATATGGTTGAACATATCGACCAATATGCTACTACCAATATGTTGAACCTTATTGAATGCAGTATTGATCTAATACAAATATTATTTACAAATATTATTTATAACTTTTTTATAAACTTTTTAAAAATAAAAATTACATGATAATAGATATCGAATAATCTAAAATTTCATTTAACAATTGAATAATAATGATAGTTGTTAGAAAATTTAATTACTATGGTAATTTTAAATACTCACTTGTTTGTTTGTATTAGTAACACATCCAATGTAAACAAACAAGATACTGTATAGAGTATTTTACTTGATGAGATTATTACCCTGGATAAAATAAATTAGGTATTTGAAATTCTTTTTATAAAAGTTATTACTATTACAGCATATAAATTGTTCATGGTGGAAATTAACAAAAACATAAAACTATTTTAACAACATATCATTTCAAAAATTATATAACAAAATGAAAACTATAATCAAACAAATATTATGCATATTATTATGTGTTCACTACACGTACAGTAGATATGGCACATCTGGATTAACGCTACTATTAGTGCAGATCGTGCACCGGCACGGGGACCGGACCCCAACCCAATACTACCATGGTGATCCATACGCCAACTACCCATGGCCGGATGGTATGGGTGAACTCACCCCCAACGGTAAACTCCGTATGTTTCGGGCCGGACAACAGTTTCGCGAGCATTACGGCCAATGGCCGGGCGTATCGCCCAAACACATGCGCCAACGGAGCACAGCATACGGCCGTACGCTTGAGAGCGCTCAGGCATTCGCTGCGGGTCTGTACCCTCAACGGAACCGCACCCACCCACTGGCCATCTATACAGTGCCCAAAGCCATAGACGGTATGATGTATTACGGGGCCACCTGTCCCGCAGCCGACCGACAAATAGACCGCATATTAAATAGTAAACCCGTGAGTGACTACTTGGTCACTAAACGCCGGTTTACCAACCGTTTGCATCACTATTTGCCGACCGCTAACCTAACCACTTTGACCGATTACTTCTACCTGCACGACACCCTATACACTGAACTTAATTACGATCAGCCCCTACCGGCGCCCCACTGGCTCCGTGCGATGGGCGCACAGCAAACAATGCGAGAATTGTCCATAATTAAATTGGCGTGGTACGAGTTTGTACAGGGTGATCCGTTAATACAGCGTTTACGGTCGGGTCTGTTAATTAACCAGATTATTTTTAACGCCCGCAACGTTACGGAGCAGGTAATGGCCGGCGCCTATGACGGAGACCTACAGACCAAAGTGTATGAGTACTCCACTCACGACGATTTGGTGTATTCACTGGTGCGCGGGATGTCCGGCCACTCATCGTATCCCACCTATGGGTCGGCCATTGTGTTTGAGTTGCATCGAGTTGATAATGAGTTTGTGATGCTGGCATATTTCTGGCATAATGATTTGCAGTACAGGTACCAGATATGGCCGCTTTTGTTGCGCGTGTGTCCCGGCGTTGGTGTCGGCGCACAACCGGTCTATGGCTGCGAATTGAATCGATTCGCCGCAAGTGTTAAGCATTTAATACCCGATGAGGTACCAGATATGGCCGGTTTCGTTGCGCGTGTGTCCCGGCGTTGGTGTCGGCGCACAACCGGTCTATGGCTGCGAATTGAATCGATTCGCCGCAAGTGTTAAGCATTTAATACCCGATGACTGGAGTCGTGAATGCGGTCTCAATTATACGCAAACTATTTATTCGCGATAAAAATGAATACTTTTTATTATGTCTTCTTAAAACACATAAAATCTAAGGTTAGGATCTTTAATATATTAATTAATTTATAATTTGAGAATATCACTTTAATTTATTCAACTTTTACATTTGTGTTGTAAATATTCTTATTATTATTAATATTATTACTATTATTATTATTATTACTAGATATTATTATAATAAACATAATTCAATGTCTCGCCATTTCAGTTTATGTAAATTACCATTATTACATAGAATCATTATATTAATGAAAATATGTTGCTGTCAATGATTGCATAATAATATTAAAACAAAAGTTGTTGTCACATATTTAAATTAGTTTGGTATTTTTGTAAGCATACAATCAACTAATAAAATCAATAATAAAAATACAATTAATTTAATTAAATTGTAACTGAGAATCTAATTCACTATATTTTGTTTTAATAAGATATTTATAGTTCATACTGTATAACATCATTATAATATCTATTTATATTATATAATGAGATATTATTATTTTAACCATAAGAAATACTTTAATAGTAATGTAATGGAGAAATCAGCTAATTTTAAATGTGATGAATCAGTAACTGATTCCAGGGTCCCTGTTCAATTTGGCTATAATTTTGTGCCCAAGGGCAATTTTACGTTTACCTGGATTGGAAATGTAATGCAATATTTAGAATTTATTCATTTAATAAGTACTATATATCCAGTCCGTCAATATATATCCGCCAATCGGAAATGCAAATATTTCCTAAACCAAATGAGCTGGATCAAATCTGTAAATTGTAAAATGATAGTCTATATATCTAGTTTTTTACCAGAAAAAATTACTAAAGTCACGTGACTAGAACATATAAATTTTGGGGTCATTTCGATTTGCTATAGTTTTAGCCCAGTTGAAAGGGAGGTCGGAGGGGGGCGGGTATGCTATTCGGTAGTAGAGATGTCAAAGTATATGATAGCAAAGTTTCATAAACATCGGATGAATAGTCTTTTGTAACGAACAATTTATTCAAAATTTTTTTGACATTTTTGACATACTATTTGGCAAAAATTACCCAAAAGTTGTTTATTTTATACTACTTTTTAGTAGTTAAAAAATACAACTCCAAACCAATATTTTTCCATAGACCTAATGTTAATAAAATCATCAATTTCTCGTAGATGGCTGGACTAATCTTAATCAAATTTTGCTATAATATAATTTGACATCTCCTCTACCGAATAGCATACCCGCCCCCCTCCGACCTCCCTTTCAACTGGGCTAAAACTATGGCAAATCGAAATGACCCCAAAATTTATATGTTCTAGTCACGTGACTTCAGTAATTTTTTCTGGTAAAAAACTAGATATATGGAACATCATTTTACAATTTACAGATTTGATCCAGCTCATTTGGTTTAGGAGATATTCGCATTTCCGATTGGCGGATATATATTGACGGACTGGATAACTTGTTTTTTTCCTTTAACACCAGGATGAAACATCTGTAATAAAGTGGTTGTGCTCTCCATTATTAGAATTAGTGAAACAATTGGTAAAGCGGACTCAATACGGGTAATATTCATTAATTCTACATGATGCCAAATTAAAAATCTATAATGTAATTGCAATTAATTATCCAGAGCTCAACCAATTCGTGTGGACCCAAATCGCATTATTGGAATACCAAACTATCCAAACAATACTGTGCCAGAACTTGGTTATATCTATGCAAAAGTAGTTAATATTATAAATCTTTTACCTTAACCAATGTTTAAGTTCAACCCTCATATTCACTTTTTACTTATAATAGGAATTGGATGTAATGCTAGATCCACTCGATATAGATGATGCTATGGTATCATTTACCACGTTTATATTTCCTACCAATGAACCGGCTTTAACCATGTTAGGTGCCAAATACGCCAACACTGAGTTGAATCGTTTTAATGGGATTTTTGGCATTTTTGACACACCTGTAAGTATATTTTATTTGGAAGGCGTATAAATTATATCAATTGTTTCTATTTTGAAATTTATATTGTATTTATAACTATTAACAAAGAGGATACTAATGTAAATTAACTTTTAATAGTTTTGGTTATTATTGATTATAACAATACATATTTCATCAATTTTATTATCTGTCATAAGCTTTAACCAATGTAATAAAAGGCCAAAAAATAATCATGGACAAATAACTAAAACAAGGCATTCTAATATTAATTTACTAAATGCCGCAATTATTGATCAGTATTTTATTGTCATATGCGCCCTGTTTTTGCAATGTAAGTATACAAAATTTATTACCGTAGATTTAATTGTAATAACATTATGGTATAATTGAAAACAGCAATTTCTATGAAGGTACGCGTAAATTCATACGTGATATTAATGGGCAGTTTATTAATCGGCATATTTATAATGATAACACATTTTAATCAAATGATTTCGTCAATTACTATTACAAATGTATATACAGTAATCGATACACTCGACGACCTGCACAACAAACCACAGCTACGGACTAAACTCTTTATGGTTAACTCAACCCTACAAGATATGCTGGTAAATACACAATACTCTAACATTTATATTAATCATGTTAAACAATCATATTGTAATTTAATTAACTAGATTAAACAATTAAATTATAGGCAAAGGCAAACCCTAGCGAGCGTTTAGCGCTGGATAAAGCATTGACTAGCGGTTGGGCAGATAATTATGTCGATATGAGTTATACTGATTTCTTCACTAATGGCATCGACCAACTTATCCGTGATATTTGTCACAAACAAACGCATGTATTAGTGGCCGGGTATGAGATATTAGATTTGTTAATTAAAATGCACCAAGTATATTATGGTCAAATTGCCCATCTGGCTAAAACAAGCTATTTTGTCAAACCCTATGCTTATGTGTTGAATAAAAATATCGACCACGTTATCATTGATAACTTTCACCAAATGTGAGTGCAATTTTTGAATATATTTATCCTGCATAACTAATTCGTTATATTTTAGTTACATTATTTAATTCTAATCTTTATTGAACTTTATTATATAACTTTACAATAATAAACTAATTACCATATCTAAATTTAAATTAATTAAAATTGTTTCGCTTCCAATTAAAGTGTTAGGGTCAGTTTTGAAAGCGGTATATATGGTAAACAAAGTGAGGCAGGCGTTAGGGTTGCGTATAACATGAAAGGAAAAGATGATTACATTGTATTGAATAAGGATGATGGTGACCGTATGAACCTAGATGAAATGCGTATTGCACTTGGACCTTATATTTTTGGTATTTTAATTCCTATTATTTTATTTAGTGTTGAAATTCTTATTAATGGATAATTTAGACCAAATATTAAACATTAAATATTGTACAAGCATGCAAGAAATGTTTAAAATATGCCATAAATAAATATTTAACCGTTTAGTTTGGCTACCTGGTTTTGTACCTAGAGACAATTTTACTTTCAATTGGACTGGTAATGTAAACAGTGATATAAATTAAATATAATTATCATTATATTTTTAATTAAAATTTATGATATTTTAATTCAATTGCCTATTAACATATTTATAGTAAACCTATTGTCGTATTTGTCGTTCAATTACTATCTCTTATCCGACAATTAATATCATTATTAACGCCTCAAAGAGACGACAGATTTTATGCCATAATCGGAGACCCGACACATTTCTTTGGGCTAAGGGTACAAGGTGGCTTGGTTATTTCAGTAACCATCATGCTCGCATTGATAACACAATGGCTTAACGTATATAACTATGTAAATAATATAAAACAAACTGATTTAAGAGTATTTCACATGATTTCCGGTTTATCAACGCCAGAAAATGTTGGATTAGAAAACAAAAAAACAGTAATAAAATTGCGACGTTTTAGCAGGTTTTCATTTAAAATGGCTAAGTTGTGCACAATAATTACCAAGTATGTTTCTTTTGTGACTGCATTTATATTGTTTTCATCAAACAAATCAAGTGGACAAACATTTTTGAACATTATTTTCATAACATTTCCACACAGTATAATATGGATGCATTTGAGTAATAAATGGATCATGATTTTGATTTATCACTTAATTTATTACATAATATTATCATATTATTTAATACTTAAACTTGGGTTCATTTATCCCGTGATCAATTTGACCATAAGTAATAAAAATATATATTTCTCGCAACTTATTGCTAAATATAATAAAATTAATGCCTAAATTAATGAATACAACACTATTTATTGGTCCATATTTTTAGGTATTTATTGGATGTTAATTACAGTTATGATAACGACTATTATATTCATGACAATATACAGCAAATTTGTTATAATAATTAAAATACTTTTATGTATCTGTTGTATTGAACTGTTTATTACATTACTATATGTTATACACTATTCATCTCTACTTCACAATCAAGTGTCAGATTTATATAAAGTAATAAATTCACTATTTGTTAAAAACCAAAGTTATTATTATTTTGAACATAAACTTAAGGTAAAAATACAATTTATTGATTTATTAAATGACTAGATTTAATATATTATTTATTTTTTCTCACATTAAGTTAATGGCATTTATTGAGCGTTTGGGACGAAATAGTGTCGGATTTTATTGTTGGAAATTATTTAAGATTAATAGATTTCAAGGATATAAAGTATAATAATTATTTATTACTATAAAAATATTTATAAATTATTACTGATTAATATAGATCATATGTTTTATTGGTATATTATATATTAAGTCATTCAAATGGCACAGCAAACTCCTGTAAAATCGATAGAGTTAAACGTGAAACCTATCCATAAAGGTTATTTATTCTGTACATAAATGAGTATATTATTAAAAATATTATTATATCTAATATAACTATATAACTATATTTTTCAAACTGATAATACAGTATATCTAAATACAGTATTTCCTAAAATAAAAATCTGTTACATTTAGTCTATGACTTAGGATTAATTATTTTCTAAATATACTCTCAAGGTTATTTGTATTGAAATATAATATTTGTATAATATACGTTTAATTTATAAGTTATAAATTATAACAACACTTAACAGAATAACTAAATATGCATTTTTAAATTAAACTTAATAAATTACTTTTATGTTTACTGACTGTAAACTGTACAAAATAAAACAATATGCGACTAAAACTGCATTTAATTCAGATAGAAGTAAAAGTTAATTATATTTATAAAAGTCAAAACAAAAATTTCTTTGTGCTATATAAAGTATTATAATTTACACAATGCTAGCTTATTGCTGAACATTATATAAATTCAACAATTATGGGCAACAAGCAGGAGTGATCAAATAGGCTGAAAAGCTAGACTGTCAACACTATACTCCATAGAAAATACATTATAGTAATACCCGCCAATGCCCAATTATGCCCGCATTGCTCTTCTATGGCAACAAGTATTTATTTTAAAAGTAAAACATTATTGTAATCACTTTTAATAAAATTATTATCAACTTATTTAGAATCAACGATATAAAACTTAACGAGTTTAAAAGGGGTTCACGTTTACCACAATCGCTGGCAATCCCTTCATCGGGAACTCATTTCTACACAATTGGTCTCTCACTCTATAAGCCGTCAGTGAATGCAAACCGAAGTCTATTTAGTAAACCTATTGTCGTATTTGTCGTTCAATTACTATCTCTTATCCGACAATTGGTTTCAATATTAGGGTCTCAAAGAGACGACAAGTTTTATGCCATAATCGGAGAGCCGACACATTTCTTTGGCCTACAAATACAGGAAAATATCGCTATTATAACGTTCCTAATAATCGCATTACTATCACAATTGCTAAATGTATACAACTATGCAAATTGTATAAAACCAACCAATCTGAATATATTTCAAATGCTATTCGGTTTAATAAAACCAAAAACAATTGGTGTTAAAAATAAAAGAATCGTGACGAAATTAGTATCATTTAGCTATAGGTTACTTAATGTTGCCAAGGTAATCACTAGATCATCCATGTATTTTGCATTTTTTACATCATTTAATCAATCAAGTGAAGACAATTTTGTTATCTATAACAATGTATTTATTGCAATTCCACATAGTATAATGTAGGCATATGTAGAAAACAAAGTGATCAGCATTATTTTCTATCAATTAATTTACTACTTTTTAATACTACTAATTTAATACACCAGGGTGGGGATTAAGTATGTCTTTTTTTAAAAACGTAATAACTCGTAAACTATAAGACATAATTTATTCAATTCTTTTGCACCACATACACAAAAGTATGGCATGATTGAATCAGGTTTCCAAAATCTTTCGCCAACCATAACACCCACGTGACGGACCGATTTCCAAAACTGGGCACTCGGCCGGCAATTATGTAATATTTCAGAGGTCGATATTACGATAAATGAAAACACGGTGCGCATACATCCCATACATCCCGTTAAATAGTTGTTCAAATTATGTTTCAATTTTAATTAATAGTTTACAAATTGCGCGTTTTTCAAAAAAGACATGACAAATTTATACTTTACATATTTTTTAAAAATCGCCCCATCTCTAAATTATTAATTAGAAATGGAAAAAATTTCACAACTAATTAAGTGCATGTATGGGCTATGTGCTCAACGTGTTTCATTTATCTTAATTACGACTTCTAAAACTTGACATAATTGCTCTTAATTTGGCCAATTTTGAAAACTGGGTCTGTCACGTGACTGTCATGGTTGGCAAAAATTTTTGAAAACCTGATTCAATCATGCCATACTTTTGTGTATGTGGTGCAAAAGAATTAAATAAATTATGTCTTATAGTTTACGAGTTATTACGTTTTTAAAAAAAGACATACTTAATCCCCACCCTGTATTTAATCGTATCATATTATTTATTTCTTAAACTACAAGCACTGCATAGTATGATAACTGCCGTAAAAACTATAAGAACGTAAATATTTTACAAATAATGAAAATTTATAATGAAATTGTTGCCGAAATTAGTGAATACAATACTATCTATTGGTCTATATTTTTTAGCAATATATTGGATGTTAATTACTGTAATTATAACGACGATAGCATTTATTGTTATATACGTTACCTTTGTCAAAATCTTTGTCAAAATAACATTTGGTTGTTTGCATTGAATTTTTTATTAAATTACTATATGTTATACACTATTCATCTCTAATTCACAAACAAGTGTCAGATTTATATAAATTATTAAATTCAGTATTTATTAAAAACATAAGAAGTTGTAATAGAGATACACTTAAGGTAAATATAATTTTAGTTTTTTAAATATATTGAAGTGAATCATACATTACATTAATTATATAAGAATTTCACTAATGTATTATGACAATAGTAATGCGATACTTTAATTCAAACATTGTTTTATAATTATGAATAATTCATTTGTTAATCGCATTATAATTCTGCCTTGACTTGAAATTACATTAAACATTGAATTGTAAATAATAAATGTTATAAATACGAAATATATTAAATGATCAATTAATTGGATGTTTATTATGAGACCCGAAATGTACTGCCGTCTCAATATAATTATTTATTTATTTTTAAACATTAAGTTAATGGCATTTATTGAGAGTTTGGGACGAAATAACCAATGCATTGAATAATCCGTGTTTTTTCTTTTAGATGATTTTTACAAGATTCAATTTGTTTATTTAAAAAATATTCTGTGATGAGAAACTACATTCATTAGTGAACAAATAGATGTATTAATATAATTTTAATCTCAATTGGTTCAGAAATGGCAGACCTCTAAAGACATGGATGTCTTAATTTGCTTTGGCAGTCAATGTAAAGTTGCGTTGAATTTTACATTGATTAGCAAACTTTTGTACAAAAAAAATTTTATCCCAATTTAAATAACTTTTAAAAATATGTTAAATGTATT
>CAJPIZ010000291.1:0-27800 GCA_905368565.1 Medioppia subpectinata
AGAAGAATGCAAAGCGCGAGAGATACAAAAATAGTTTATTCTTGGAATCAGTTTCTCAACCAAACGACAGTTAAAAGTCCCAAAACGTAAGAAACCTGCGGAAGAGAACCAATCAGCGGTCAGAAGCACAAGAATAGCGCGAAAGCGCGCTCTCATTAATACCACCAGTTTGTGGGCGACGGCCACCGCCAGCAGAGGGCGCTCTTCGCGCTCGTCGTCCGTCGGCAAGAGGAGGACGGCGAGACACACGACGGCCGCCGCGTAGATGAACCACTGGTTCTTGGGCTCGGCGTTGAAGGCTCGCGCCGTCTGTTGACTATTGTTGGCGACGACGGGCGAGAAGTGGTCGTCGGCGGAGGGCGTCGTGTCGTCGTCGGCGACGTCATCGCGATTCGTGACGCAAAGCACGCGCTGTCCGGAGCGAAGAGCGCCCGACGTCTCGCGGATGGAGATCTGGAACTTCTCGCTGCGCACCGAGTCTTGAGTCAAGCGAATGGCGCTATAGTTGGAGAGGAGAGAAGACATGATTGGCCGACAGCGGGCGTCACGTGACTCACATGTCGAGACAATGTCGCGAACGAATGATGCCTTCGGAGGAACTCAAGAGAAACGCGTTCGGATTTGTGGACAGAACTGCGCGAAGACAAGACATTAGTTAACATGGCGGACATGACAGCGACAACTGACTGTTGAACTTGATGTGGAAGTCGTACGGGTTGTAGAGGGACAATGATCGGCTCCGCGCGCGCAGATTGAATTGCAGCTGATCGGAAGGGAAGACGAACACAGGAATCATTGTTGACAACAACNGCGAAGACAAGACATTAGTTAACATGGCGGACATGACAGCGACAACTGACTGTTGAACTTGATGTGGAAGTCGTACGGGTTGTAGAGGGACAATGATCGGCTCCGCGCGCGCAGATTGAATTGCAGCTGATCGGAAGGGAAGACGAACACAGGAATCATTGTTGACAACAACTGAGTGTGACGTCAGAGAGAGAGAGAGCGCGCGATTCGAGTGATAGCAAAATATTTATTGAACTAAAGCGACTTTCGGTCACATGACCGAATGGATGAGTTGATTGCACACGTCCTTGTATTGGGTTTGGTCGCCCGACACGCGCCGCAGCACCAGTCTGTTGGCGTTCCACTCCAGCGAGATCTGGATGTCGGTGTCGCGGAAGGCGATGACGTCACTCAGGCCCGACGTGGCGGCCAAGCGGTGGAGCAGTTTCGTGGCGGCGCCCAAGTCCTCGATGCACACGCTCCCACTCCCAGTGGTGTGCAGCACGTGGTCGCAGTCGCGCGCCACCGACTGCAGCGACTGGTAGTGCAGCGGGTTGTGGGCGGCGGTCACGGGGTACGTCTGGCGCATGCGCCGGTTGGCGGCGAACTGGAGCCTCCGACCTGATGGTCAACGATCACATGACATAGAGTGGACAGTGTGGACATGCGCACATGCGTGCTTACTCGGCTCGTCGTTCGTCCAGCGGTGCAGAGCGGCGAAGTCCTCGGCCTCGGCGTCCAGGTTCGGCACAGAGTGCTGGAAGTCGACGGGCGGCGGCAGAATCGGGAACTGCAGCGAAGTGCCCAACTCGTCCGTGATGGCGATAGAGGGCGCCACTGACGGCGACGTCACGGGCGACGACCGGAACGACTGCGGCGGCGTCAGCAACGGCACGGGTGACGTCACGGCGTGGAACTCCTCGCTGATGAGGGGCAGAGTGGGCGGCGGCGAAGAGGGCAAGGAGGCGGAGGAGGGCTGCGGCGACACGCAGTGGATGGGCGACGTCTGGAGCGACGGCGGCGACGACACGCACAGCGCGCGCAACTCTGTCTGCAGCGACGAGATGGAGATCTGGTTGCGAACAGCGCTTCCGTCCGACGCGCGTCTTCTGTTTCTATGGCAACGAAGCACTCATTAAACAGCGACTGTTGTCTTCTCTCTAACCTGTCTGTCGTCTGATTGGGCGACGCGATGGTCGTCACTCCCGACCGGCGTTGTCGTGTCACGTGGTCCGCCGTGTCGGTGAGGGAGTGGCGTTTTCTGCGCTGATAGCTGATTGGCGGCGGCGACGTCTGGGCGGGGAAGCTGAAGGCGGAGGCGGAAGCGGTCACCGATTGCGGGGCGTGGTCTTGGGTGCGCGCGTAGTTGGCCTGGCCGTCGGACGCGCGCCGCCCCATGTTGTTGTTGACCATGAGTAAGACGTTTGGCGGCCGCAACAGGTCCATGTTGGTGAGCGGGTAGTTGGGCGGCGCGAGCGGCAGGTTGGCCATGGGGGGCGGGGCCTGCGAGGGGGGCGTGAGGAAGAGGAGGGGCGGCGTGACGAGCTGATTGGTGGAGTTGGCGGCGCACGTGGTCTCCATGGGGCCGAACGTGTGGCGCCGCAACGGGGAGGCGGCGCTCAGCAGCGACGGCGTCTCGCGCTCGACCACTCCCGTCGTGATGGATGACTTGCGCTGATTGGACGACGGCACGAGTGGGAGGAGCGGCGGCGAGGGCGGCGCCGACGACGGCGTCACGTGACTAGACTCGTTGACCAGATGGTAGAGGGCGTAGTTGTGGTCGTAAGCGCGCGATCGCACCGATTCCAGAACTGCCAGAGAGTCGACCGAAAGCTCGCGCGAAACCCACTCGACGACAGACATGTCGATCGTGTCGTCGTCCGGCACGACAGGTGTCGTCTCTGTCGTGGCGTCGGTCGCGCGCAACCACTTGTGGACTTTGATTTGTTGCAACGACAGCCGCTTCTCGGGCTCCGTCACGAGCATGTGGCGGATCAGGTGCTCGCAGTCGGTGGACATGAAGTACGGAATGCGGAACTTGCCGTTGAGGACGCGCGTCTTCAGCGACTGCAGAGTGTGGCCGTCGAAGGGGAGGGCGCCGCACACCAACACGTACAGCACGACTCCCAGCGACCAGATGTCGGCCTTCGGGCCGCAATAGTGCCGGCCTTCGAACAGCTCGGGCGCCGCGTACGGCGGACTCCCGCACCACGTGCTGAGGAGGGCGTCGCGCGAGAAGTAGTTGCTGAAGCCGAAGTCGGCCAGTTTGACGACCTTGAGATCAGCTGAGAGGAGGAGGTTCTCGGCCTTGAGGTCCCTGTGGACGATGCCCTGCGCGTGCAGGAAGTCCACGGCGTCCACGATCTGGCGGAAGTAGTCGCGCGCCTGCGGCTCCGTCATGCGGCCGTTGGCCACCAATTGGTCGAAGATCTCGCCGCCGGCGCAGAACTCGGTGACGAGCATGAGGTGGCGCTCGGACTGCATCACCTGGTAGAGGCGCAGGATGTGGCGGTGCGCCGCCGTGCGCTTCATTATGTCGATCTCGCGCTGCAGCTTCCGCAGCTGGTCCGCGTCCAGCGACCGCGTCGAGATCACCTTCACGGCCACCTAAGGGACGGAACAGTTAGAGCGGAGGACAGGCGATTGGTGCAAACCTTGGCGTTCGTGATCTGGTGGCGCGCGAGCTTCACGACCGCGAAGTTGCCCTTTCCTGCGGAGAGAGAGTGTGAGCGGGAGAGTGACGTCACGCCGATACTGACCGATAGTCCTGACCAACTCGTAGTGTCCGACGCGAACGGGAATCGCATTTTCGTCGGCCATAGCAGTGCTGAGAGTGAGCTCGCGTTCTGCGCATGCGATTGACGTCACGAACACGTCATGAATTGACGCAAAGTTTTATTGAAAGCAAATACAGAATATTGAATACAGAATACAGTGTTAGTCGTCGTCGGCGCCGCGCGCATGCGCCTCCGCCACGTACAGCGACGGATCGATCACTTTGGGAATGGGCGCTATTGTGGTCGACAGCTCGCTCTCGATGCGGTGCAGCTGATGGCGGTCGTCGTACGTGATCAGGTTGATGGCCACGCCCAGGTGCCCGAAGCGACCGCTGCGGCCAATCCGGTGCAAGTAGGTCTCGGCCATCTTCGGGAAGTCGAAGTTGATGACGACGTTGACGGCCTGGATGTCGATGCCGCGCGTGAAGAGGTCGCTGCAGACGAGGTTCCGGCACAGGCCGTTGCGGAAGTCGTGGAACACGCGGTTGCGGTGCGGTTGGGGCATGCGCGCGTGGATGTAGTAGCAGCTGTAGCCCAGCTCCGCGATCTTCTTCGCCAACAGCTCCACGCGCTGCGTCGAGTTGCAGAAGATGATGGACTGGTTGATCTGGAGTTTACTAAAGAGCGTGTTGAGACAGTGCACCTTCTGGCGCTCCTGCACGAACGCGTAGTACTGCGTCACGCCCTTCAGCGTCAGCTCCTCCATCAGGTTGATCTCGTGCGCCGCCTTCAGGTGTCTGCGCATGAACTGCTCCACCGTCACGGGAAACGTCGCCGAGAAGAGCAGGATCTGGCGGTCGTTCGGCAGGTGCCCGATGAGCAGGTCGAGCATGCCCTTGAAGTCCTGCGACAGGAGCTTGTCGGCCTCGTCGAGCACGCACATGCCGCACCTGTCCATCACCGCCACCTTCTTCTCGATGAGGTCGAGGATGCGTCCGGGCGTCGCGATGACGACGTGCACGTTGTCGTAGATGCGCAGGATGTCGTCCTTGAGATTGGTGCCGCCCGTCGTGACCATCACTTTGGCGTTCATGTGTTTCGACAGCTCCAGACAGATGTGCGACGTCTGCAGCGCGAGCTCCCGCGTCGGCACCACGATCAGCGCCTGGATGTGCTGTGACGTCACGTCCACCTTCTGCAGCAGCGGAATGATGTACGCGCCCGTCTTGCCCGTGCCGTTCTTCGCGCGCGCCAACACGTCGCGCCCGAGCAGCGCCACCGGAATGGCCGCCTCCTGGATGGGCGACGGGCGCTCCCACCCCTTCTCGAAGATGCCCATCAGGAGCTCGCGGTTGAGGCAGAACTCGTCGAACTCGTTGCCGCGCGTGTTCGTCACGTCCGAGGTCTGCACGCGGGTGTCGCGCGGCGGCGCCTTCAACGCCGACTTCCAGTCGTCCCTAAGAGAGAGAGTGAGGGTGAGCACATTGACACCACCTTGGTCGTCGTGGACTCACTTGACGCCGTTGTTGTTCATTTGGAGAGCAGTTGTGGTCATTGTTGTGGTTCACAGTAAGTCTCGCTCAACAATGAGTTTCATTTGTCAGAAAAGCGAGTCTTTTATACAGAGTTTGGATTCAGAGTTGAGAATTGTTTGACAAAAACTCGCTCTCAAACAATATGGCGTCACGTGTGAGGCGAGCGCCCTCTGGCGGCCAATCAACGGCTCTCTCTTTGTCTCCCAACCGATCGATACTCCACTGCGAGCCACAAATTACGTCACAAACAACACAACACTCACCGCAGAGTTTGGTGCAAAAGGGAAACACTTTTCGCACAAAAATTGATGTTTTTCTCACAAATTCTGTGATAAATATCACGAAAACGAATAACAGTTCAGAAAATTCCCAAAAACTGTAAAAATGAAAAACATTTCCACTTTTAGCAAAAAGTGTGAATAAATGGAAAATGTTTTTCACTTTCAAACAACTCTTCACTCATTGGACGACAAAAAGTGAAATGACTTTCAGTTTAAAACTTTATTGTTGAACGAGATTAGAGTTTATTTCATAATTAGAACTTTATTTCAAACTTTACACAATTTACAAACTGTTGATCACGTGTTCGGACGTGTCGTCCAATCGGCGCGAAGAGTCGGAGGACAGCATGAGAATGCCGCCGAACACGTCCATCAGCTTCTCGGGCAACGAGTCCTTCAGGTCGGTGGCCAAAACGTGCGAAGAGTTGCCCAAACTCTGCATCTCTTCGCGAATGCCCGACAGAGCGGTCAACACTTGCGTCTTGACGGCGCCGACGCAGTCCTCCAGTTGCGAGCGCCCCCTCTCGAGCTCCGCGCGCGACTCCGCCCGCAGCGCCTCCACGTGCTTCTCGAGCGCCGCCTCGATTCGCGCGACGCATTCGCGCGTCTCTCGCGTCTCTCCAATCAGAGCGTCCATTCGTTCGCGCGTTCCTCCAATCGCCGTCAAGCACTGCGAGCGCCAGTCGCGCGATGACGTCATCTCGTCGCTCACGTGACCTCTGATTGCGTCCAAAGTCGTGTTCATTTCCGCCAATCGTTCGGATTCTGGAAACAGACAAAAGCGTTGGAATCACGTGACGACAGAGCAGTGAGTGTTACGAGCGCTGTGATTGGTCGCCGTCTGCGCCCCATTGGCCGCCATGCCCTCCAACACGAGTTGACACGCGTTGAGCCGTTCGCACAACTCGTCGACGCGCTTCTGGCTCTTGAGGCCGTTGCGCGAGATCTCCTTCAGCGAGCAGTTGACCGCTTCCTCCACCACCGCTCTGTCGCTCAGAGCGCGCAGTATTTCCGCCTCTTTGGCCACAATCGCGTCCAACAGTTGCGTCACTTTGCGGCCGTTGTCTGCAACACAAGAGATTGTAGTGGTTGGCAGTGACGCCGCGCGCTCACCGTCGATGTCGGACAGCTTCTCGATCATGTTCTCGCTTCGGTCCACTTCGATGCTCTCGAAGCGCTTCTCACTGCGCACCACATCCAAGTGGCGGCGGCACTGTTCGTACGAATACAGCTTCAGCCCGGAGTCGCACTCCAGACAGGGGGCGTTGGCGTCGCACTTGATTGAGTGCTTCGAGTGTCGGAAACACACCTAAAGAGTAAACAACAGTCAGACAACAACTCAACGCAAACAACACTCGCCTTCATCTCGCGGTTCGAGTCGTGCGCTTCGGCGCCAGTGGTCGGCCGGTTGGCAATCTTGGCCACGTAGTGGAACACCATCTTCGCTTTGTCCACCACATTCGGTCCCGACATTGTGCCTGTGCTGTAGCTGTGCTGCGCTTCAGTCGCTGCCGGCAGAGACCGCCACTCTCTCCACAACAACCAAAACAATGTCTCTTTACGACGACCTCATCGAAGACAACGACAACCAGAGCGACGGTCAGTTCGCTTCGACTCTCACTCCCGACTAATGCCTTCCCTATAGGTTGGGCGCAGACGTCCGGCCGCCGGCTTTTGGCGCAACACTTGCAGAACAAGACGAAAGCCAATCAAATGAAAGCCAAACCCATTCGCAGGGAAATCAAGTGTCACGACGAGTCGTCCGCTTCCGCCGCCATTCCCGCCATTTCTGCGCTTCCCTTCAACTCGAAGGGCAGTCTATTGGGCGGCGATTGGGCCGTCGGCGAGGAGTACGACCCGATTTGGCCGAACGATTACGAGAAGGCGCGCGAAGAGCGGCGCGAAAAGCGACACAAAGAGCAGCGAAAACCGCAGAAACGAACGCTTGGTTTGGATTACGACGACGAAGAGGACGACAAGTGCGACGCCGACGACGACAGCAGACGTCGTGCGGGCGCTGCCATTGGTTAGCATTGTTTCGGTTGTTGTCTCGCTTTGATTCCAACTCTTGTTCAGCGCCGCCGCCGTCTCTCGTGGACAGTTGTGTGGCGAAGAAGATAATGGCCAAAATGGGCTACAAAGAGGGCCAGGGGTTGGGCCGCGAGGAGCAGGGGATGGCTTCTCCCCTCCTCGTCGAGAAGACCAGCAAAAGGGGCGGCAAAATAGTGGACGCGACGCCTGTGGCGACACCTGTGGAGTCGATCACGGAGATCATGAAAACGCCGTCGAAAGTGGTTCTGTTGCGAAATATGGTGGCGAAGGGCGAAGTGGACGANCTCCTCGTCGAGAAGACCAGCAAAAGGGGCGGCAAAATAGTGGACGCGACGCCTGTGGCGACACCTGTGGAGTCGATCACGGAGATCATGAAAACGCCGTCGAAAGTGGTTCTGTTGCGAAATATGGTGGCGAAGGGCGAAGACCTGCTTGACGACCTTCTCCTCTGGTTTCTCCTCACGCCGTTTATGCCTCTGCACTACGCGCAGCAGTAGAAGCTCCACGGGCTTCGGCTCGTGCTCAAAGGGCAGTCCTAAAAGCAGCTCAAGGCCAGAATCGAGTCCGCGATCAAAGGTGAGACCAATTCCAACGCCCGCAGCTCTAACTCCCCCTCTCTCTCCCCCTCTAGCGGTGGTGGACCTGAACGGGCGCTACTTCGGCGGCCGCGTCGTGCGCGCGAACTTCTACGACGTCGAGAGATTCAAGAAACTCGATTTCAAGGAATAAACTCTTTATTTGTTTTGATTGTCGTTTCGATTGTCGTCTCGCACTTCGCGCCCGCGAACCCCGCTCTGCACACACAGCGCCCTTTTGGGAGAGCAATGTTAGCATCACGTGATCTGCGAGAGCGCTCACCTGTTCGCTGATGACAGTCGCTGCGCGCGGACCCCGAGGCGTGGCATTTGCACTCTGCGCGGAACAACGGTTAATAGCGGCCATAGTTTCGGCATTTCTTACCCGAACAGCCCGACGAGGAGAAGGCGTAAAAGCCGCGCAAACATCGGTCGCAGAAAACGCCAGAAATCCCTGCAAAACACGCGTTAATTGTCGTCACAAGTCACGTGACCTCTAACCTCGTTTGCATTGGCATCGGTTGTCATCGCAACGCATCGGAGCTTCGGTTCCGTCTCTATGGCAACGGCAGTGACAGCAAACGCCGCCCACACACCCGCTGTTGGGCGGACACTCGCCGCCGCCGACGCACGCCAGAGGGCGTCCCGAGCGCCAGACGGGAGACGAGTGGCCGCAAAGTTGGGAACAATTGGCGATCGATTGCTGCCTTCGACAACTCTCTTCGCGAAGACGACATTCGTTGTCATAGAGACGCGTCTCGTTGTTCGCGAGAAGTCCGCAAACGCGACCCGACGTGACGTCAGAGCAGCGGAACTGTGGGGGAGAGCGCTGATTGGTTGGCGAACAGGAGTTGTCTACTCACGTGACACTCGCAACGGGCACCGGCGGCGCACTTCGCGCCGAACAGACACGGCTGGCGGCAGTTGTCGGCCGCCGACCCCTCCCACCGGTCCTCGTCGTCGCACTGGCCGTAAAAGAGACTAAAGAGGAGTTAATTGGTTGGAAAGAGTGGAAGCGCTCACGCCGTCAACTCCTGCCGCTTCTCGCACGCGCTTCTGGCCATTTGGCACTCATTGTTGTACGTGTTTCCGTCTGCCGAACAAATCACAGTTAGTTTAAACAATCATTCAAAGCGCGAGACGTTTGTTTTGGAACTTTTATGCGAGTTTGCAAAGAACGACAAGAGCGCGCCCTTGCGGCCAATGCGGCACTGGCCTAACGCTAACCCTATGAGCACTGAAGTGGACAATTGTGTGGACTTTTGGAACTCACGTCAAATGGCATTCCTATTTGCAAAACTATCGCAAAGATTGCATTTGCGTTCAATTCTGGATTCACGCGATTCTAAGGACCCGTTTATATATTCAGTGTTTCTATGTGTCGGATATAAGTTCCCTTAAGTTTGTTTTCCTTATTTCCGGCATTTACTGTGTTTTCAAATCTCAAATAAAAGCACTTTTCATTTCACTGTTTGTTTTCGACGAAAAATGCGAAAACAATGTTTGTCTTGCATGAAGAATGTTGCCCCGCCTCCCACCGGCGAATCACAGCTTCAGTCTATGTTTCCAACTCTGTTCGAGATTAGTTCAGAGCAATTGTCGAAGAGTTTCATTGCGATTGCATTTAAAGCAGTTTCAAATTCGTACATTAAATGATTCACAGATACAAAGATTACAAACGAGTGGGATACAGTACAATACTTTCTTCCAAATTGGAAAACTTGAATTTCGACGTTTGTATTGCAATTGTAGCGCTTTTACCACTCATTCAGAATCTCTCTATACTTTATAGCTCTGAACAAATGACTGATTTTGCAATTTAAACTAAATCAACTTATCAGAGCATTGCATTGAATATTTCATTAAATCTATTTATTTTGCAATTTTATCATCTTTTTAATGTTTTATAGAATTATGTACTTTTATCATGGATTTATATAATTTCTATTGATTCTAATAAAGTTTGATTTGATTAGAAAGATCCCAAATAGTCACTGAATATAGTGTCTGTTCACTTGATTCGCATTTATTTGACTAAATTATTAAGGAATTAAAGTGGCATTTGTGGCGATTAAACACTTTTCACTCGATATAGTGTTTGGAGAAGTTTTTAGAATAGTGTGAAAACAGTTATTCTGTTAAAATAGCAACACTTTGGCCACGATATCGAATATTCACTTTATATTCACTATATCTGGCTTTAATAGCATTACAGGTATACAGTGGTCGCCAATCAAAAATATATTGCACACTATATCGAGTAATTTGAACCAAAAACTACTACAAATAGGCGTTAAATGCAATGCTCTGATTGTTATCTATTGATATGGATCGCATGACTCATATATCCTAAACTTTCTATTGGTTTAAAACTGTAATTTTCCATTGATTTCAAACTGTATGCTTTGTGTGTCACCCAATCATACCAGTCCTTTTCCAACAGTTTTTCCCTAACCTTTAGCCCATTTCTCACATACAATACCTGTATAAAAGAGCAGTGCTTTCATGTGCTCTCTTCAGTCTTTNCCTTTAGCCCATTTCTCACATACAATACCTGTATAAAAGAGCAGTGCTTTCATGTGCTCTCTTCAGTCTTTGTCTGAGCCCTCGACTGTCCAGTCGCTCCACTGACTCCACTCTATCTGAGTGCCAACCATTACTCCATTATCCATGTGCTAACCGGCCATATCTTGTGCCAGCACTTCATACATTTCATTCAATTGTTTTAATTGTCTTTTTAATTCAGTTTTATCTATACTTTTGTTATACTGTTAATTGCATTACATTTGACGAGTGAAATAAAGATTATTTCGAAGTGAAATCATTTAAATCATTTCTGGAAGCAAATGTACTATTGCTTACCAGATATCCATTTTTAATCAGAAGTATTCTAATCAGATTTGATCAGAAGTTTTCTGACCGAATCCTGACATCAGTTCCTGGATTCAGCCATCGCTGCGATCGCTCCAAATTATACCACTTGTCGCTCCCCACGAACTCTGGCCACGATTTATGTGAAACATACTCTCCGACCAAAAGTACAATTGGCCGGAGATATCATTTACTCCTTAACCACTCTTCCACGACATAAATCATTCTTCTTGTGGTAACTTTTGTCCGAAAGTCATCACAAGTATTGGCGCGAAACTCAATCAAAGAGCGCGCCATAAGACTATAAACAAGGCTCACAGCGATGTTACACGTTAATAACAATTCGGGAAATGCATTAAACATTACAATTGTTGTGTCACTTAAATATTGTTATTTTGATCATTTTGAATGCTTTTGACAACAATTAGTTCTATTTATTATGTCAGATTCATTTAGTATATCTCCATAGACTTAACATTATCCATAGACTTATGGGATTTAACATGGGGACGCTTTTACATGGGTTTCTATGGGATTACAGCTCAAGTCTATGACATAGGATTCTTCAAACGAATTGTGGTTTTAAAGTGTTGCAAATCAGAATATTTCATTTGTCATTAATTTGAAATTTGAAACAAGGATCTATACCATCGATGAGCTGAGGGGGAATTCTGCGGGGAAATGTGATTATATTGAGTGCAACTATTCATACATAGTGTTATGGTCATAGTAAGGAAGGGGTGAATAATATGAGTATGCATTCAATTCAAGGGCACAATATTTAGTCAATCATTATAACGTTTATAATGATTGACTCAAAACCATTTTTATGGGAAAAACGTATTCAAGCTCATCGATGATCTATACGTTAACCACAATTCGGGTTATGCTCAAAGAATAGATTAGCATAGCTTAGATACATTTAATATGAGTCCATAGACTTATCATTAGTCCCATTGAGTTAGCATTGTCCATAGACTTAGCATTAGCCATGTTATCCCTATGCAATAGACTTAAGCTGAAATCCGATAGAAACCCATGTTAAAGAATTCTCTCATAGACTTATCATTAGTCCCATAGGATTAACATAGAGAAAAACTTCATTTCATATTTCGCTTTCCCATAGGAGGGGGCCGAACGATCCTATAAACCACATTATTCAATGCTGAATTGTGGTTAAAAACATTTTTAGTAAAATATTCCGAAAATTCTAAATTCTTAAGAATTTGGAAGAATTAAGTTTAAAATATCAAGAAAAGCAAATAAATTGTTTAAATGATAAATCTTGCAATTAATTGACCAAAAATATATGAAAATCTCACATTTGTGTGAAAACGGCAAAAGTTTCAACATTTCTAAATGAAAGACTCATTTGAATATTTCACTGAAATATTTGAGGCTTTGTTTCAAATTCTAAATTTTGCGCGACTTTTAATTATTTGTTTTAAAACTCAATAAAATTTCAATTTCTACTTTGATTTCATTTTGAAGACATTTTTTTTCTAAAAAACGTCAAAAACTTGTCAACAATTCGAACACTGATTGAGACCTGAGTTCTGTTTTGAATTCTGTTTTGAATTCTGTTTTGAATTGTGTTTTGAAAGCTTTAACAATGACTCGAATCGCGAGAATAAAAGGAACGAAAAGTACAACCGTTGGCACAAATCGGTTCGAATCTCTTGTCTTCGCATTTCTCGCACTCTTTGGCCACTTTGTCGTCACGTGACGTCTCGTCGCAACTGCCGTTGTGTTTGACTCGGATTTCGACCGATAGATGACATGATTGTCGTCGAAGAAGGCATTCGTTTTCGTACGAAATTCCTGACCAATCAGAAAATGAGAACAAAAGCGGAACAAAAGCGCACAAACTGACCGTCAGTTCCGCAGATCCAGGCGACGGACCTTTCGGTACAAACACTCGTTACACACAATATGGGAGAATATGGAGACAAACCTCTGACACCTCTCATCGCACACGCATTTCCCGGACAAGCACTTGGCGCCGAAAACGCATTTCTGTCCGCATTGTTGGCCGCAATCTCCCGAACGCACGACTCGGAGGTCGCGCTCCAGAAGACACGCGTCTCGTCTCACGTGACACTCGCTGTCATAGAGGCGTCCATTGGAGGCGCAAACGGCTGTTTCGGTGCTTTGCGGACATTGTGGACAAAAACACCGAAACCCTTGTTGTGTTGGCAGGCATTGGGCGAAGGGTTGGGAACACGTGTTCGGCAGACAGTGGTCTTCGGCACACAAACCCGTTCCGTGGACTCCGATGAACGCCCTCTCGCGGCACTCGTCAGCATTCAACTCGCACTCAGAGGCGTAGCTCTTGTGGTTTCGGCCGCAAACGGCGGACAACAGGACGCGAGACGCGTTGCGCGACAGTGGCGACAGACACGGCAGCGATTGGCACCACGAGTCTAGAGGGAGAGAGACGTCACAGAATGAGAGGCAATGAGTGGCGGAACCCAAGAATCGATTTTATCTCTAATGAGAAAGACTTTCGAATCTCACGAATGAATGAATCGCAGAATTTCTCATCGATTTCTCACCACAACTCGCGCTTACAATCCTTTTCTCTTGAATGCATGAAAACCTCTTCATTTGACAGAAAGACAAATACCGTTTTCCATCGCTTCCTAAATTCAAAAACTCAACGCATTGTTCGCTCGCTCTCTCTCTCTCTCACCGCAAATCAGCGCTCTCTCTCTCCCCTCCTCTTCGCACCGCTCTTCGCACACGCATTGAGTGCGAGCGGACGTCACGTGGCATTTGGCTCCGAACTGACACTCCGAGCACTGGTCGTTGGCGTTGTCTACGAGTCGGGAGAGAAGTGAAGGTCAAAGCGAGAAAAAGTAAAGAAAAGCTTACGTTTGATGAAAAGGCAAAAAACGCAGAAAACGACGAAAAGCTGCGAAAAAGGGTTCAGAAAAGAGAAGTTTTCATAATTCTTTGACAAACTCACGACAAGAAGCGCCGCCAAGACGACTCTCGCGCCCGAAGTCCACATCCCAACTGCACTCTCGCACTGGCAGTGCTGTGGCGCGCGCTGACAGCGAATGCGCCCTTTTTGCCAATCGATTGGCGATAATCTCGGTCTCAACACTGGGTCTCAGGTGCGAAGCGCGAGACACACGACGAACACAACACCAAAAGCTTCTTTCGCCAGAAGCTCTCTCTCGAGACAACAATCTTTCGCGCAATTATTCAAACAATAGTTCAGTCGACACATCTGTCGCGCGCGTCCATCCGTCGCATCGATCGCGAGATAATAATAATGATTATTCAAACGCTTTTAAAATCGATGCGAAATAAGCTTTATTTGACCAAAACGTGACGTCATTAACGCTCTCAACTCTCGTGCACTTCAAACACTTCATTCAGTCTTCCATTCGCTGTCTTCCAATGAAGAACTTCCAAGTCTTCCAATCGAGGCCTTCGCGCCGCCACTGGGCGCTTCTCGCGGCCGCCGCTCTCGCGCTCGTGCTCTTCGCCACCCTTTCCTCGCTCTGTGAGTGTTATCACTTGCGAACAGAACAAAGAGCTTATCTTTTAATCCCTTTTAATCCGCAGACTCTCTCTTCTCTCGCATTCCACGTAATAACAAAATAATCGCTTTCCAACTCTCATAACTCTCTCTCCCCTCAGACTCGTCGTGCGATCACACGTTCTGCGGTACAGTGCTCTCCCCCTCTCCTATATCCTATATGCTCTCTCTCTCGCAGCTTTCGGCGCCCTTTGCGCGCTCGACGAGTCCTCGCGTCAACCCTTCTGTCGCTGCGATCACTCGTGTCTCGTCTTCGCCGCCGTCGCCCCGGTCTGCGGTCAGTGCTGCCCCCCTGCAACACCCCCGCCCCCCCGCTCTAACACCATTGCCTTTATAGGAGACGACGGCGAGACGTACGCCTCTGTGTGTCACCTGAAAGTGCGCTCGTGTTCGCAACAATCGCCGATTCGCGTCAAACGCTTTCAATCGTGCGGTGAGTCGTCTCGCGATTAATGACTTTTTAAAGAGTTTTGAATTCATTTTTAATAATCATTTAAAAATTCAAATTATCTTCACTTCACTTCTCGCGCGCAGAAAAAGCTTTAATACAAAAATCGATAAATCGTTAGCAAAACTATTTCACGAGAAAAGCATTTGTGTTTAATTTGAAGCAATTTTTGTTTACAAAACATTTCTCTTAATTTCGTTTCCATTTGAGAGCAAAAAGCGAATCAAAAGAGATTCAGAATTGCGTTCAGAATTGCATTCAATATTGCATTCAAATCATTGCTTCGAAAGCTTTCGAAAACACTTTTTCTCTCTTTTAATAACATTTTTGCGAAAATCGATCGAAATTTTTGTCCAAAAAATGATTTCTTTTGTCAAAAGAATTGCAAAATATGTCTTCAATTCCTCGAGATTTCCATTCAATTAACGAGAATTCCGATCGATTGTCCGAAACCACGCATGCGTTCACTCCTTCTGCGCCAACAATGGTCTGACGCGCGCGACAACAGATCCAAAATGGCTGCTCTTTGGGCTCTCGTCGCGCTCTTCGTGTCCAACACTAACGCGTGCTATAAATTCCCCGCAGATATCGTCGACCCGTGTCTCGAGAAGGTGTGCGCGAAGGGAGCCGTTTGCAAGGTTTGCCCAACGCCTCAATCATCCCTTCTCACTTCCACTCCCTCTCCCGCAGCCCTCCATCGACGGCCGGTCTGCCGACTGCGTGTGTCCGGCCTCGTGCGCCACTTACGGCGATTCGCGCGGTTCGCGACCGGTTTGCGGGTCCGACGGAAGGGATTACCCGAATGTCTGCGAATTGAGACGTCTCTCGTGTCGACACATGAAAGACGTGTTCGTCAAGTTCTCGGGCGCCTGCGGTCAGTGTTGTTGCCATGAGTTATGTGTGTTGAGCTAACCGTGAATTGCAGATCCGTGCGAAGGCGTGGAGTGTCCGTCGGCGCAGTTGTGCCAATTGGACGATCGCCGCAATCCCATCTGTCGCTGCAATGTATGCGTTTGCTTTGTTTTCCACATTTAAATCTTTTCTCTGTTGCAGAACGTGAGTCAATACATGAGTGTTTCTCTCTTTTAACGCCATTTGCATCCCAAGAACTGCAATCCCGATTTGAAACCCGTTTGCGGTTCTGACGGCAGAACCTATACTAACGAGTGCTCGCTTCGTGTCGAGGCGTGCAAACAGAGAACCACTCTTCGTATCATTCATTCCGGAGTTTGCGTCGGTCTGTCCTCTTCTCTGTTCCCTTCTCTCTCTCAACACTCTCTCTTTAGAGTCCAATCCTTGCGCTTCTCTCCAGTGCTCGTCGTTCCAGACGTGCGAAATCGATCGCTACGGCATCGCCACGTGTCAGTGTCCGCCACAATGTCCGCCTATACTGAGACCCGTTTGTGGCACTGACGGCAATGTCTACGATTCTGAGTGCGATCTCCGGAGACACACATGTCTTCTGCATAAAGACGTTCGTCTCAAACACTTTGGACTCTGCGGTAATTCCGACTCTTGTTTCGCCGCGTGTTTCACTTCCGGTTTCGTTTCAGGCGACGACAGCCCCTGCAGTCGAACTGTGTGTCAATTCGGAGCCGTTTGTGTTGTGAAGGCTTCGGGAGAACACGTGTGCGAATGTCCGCAATGTTCCGAAGAGTTCTCTCCCGTCTGTTCCCGGTTTGTGCTTTCGTCACGTGATCTCTCTTTTAACCCTTTCTCTCCAAAAGAGACGGAATTTCTTTCGCAAACGAATGCAAAATGCGTCGAGAATTCTGTCAAAACAGTAAACCCTTTGACAACGACTTCACTGCCGGTCTTTGCAGTGAGTAATCTCTTTAATCCTCTTTAATCCCTGAATCCGTGTCCTAATCCGAGTTCATAATAGACGGGTGCGAACAGAAGAACTGTCAGTTCCATTCGGTGTGCGAGTCGGACGGCGAGGGCGCCTCCTGTCGGTGTCCGAAGTCGTGTCCCAAAACCGTTTCCCCGGTTTGCGGTTCCGACGGAAACACTTACGACAACGAGTGCGCGCTTCGCCTCCAGTCGTGTCAGCGCTCAGAGTCGGTGTCGGTGTTGGCCAGAGGTGTGTGCGATGTGTGTCACGGCGTGAACTGCAAATACGGCGCGCGCTGTGAGAACGGCCGCTGCGTTTGTCCGACAGAGTGTCCCGAAAACAAGGAACCGGTTTGCGGTGACGACGGCAACACTTACGCCAACGAATGTCTTCTGACGAGCGCCGCCTGTCGACACGATCGGCACATCGCAGTCAAGTTCTTCGGCGACTGCGCGGACATCACTTCCGGCATCACTCCTCCTCTGGACGGAGAATATTCTCGCGCTTGCGATCACATGACCTGTCGTTATGGCGGCGTTTGTGAGTTCGACCAAAACGGTGTCCCGCGATGTCTGTGCGCGTGAGTCCACACTCTGTGCCGAACTTTGCAAACTCTTGACACTCTTTCACTTCAGATACAACTGTCCGGAAGTGAATGGTCTGAATGGTCACGACTCGGAGCCCGTTTGCGGCTCCGACGGCCGTCTCTATGACAACGAGTGCAAACTGCAAGAGGAGGCGTGCGCTCGACAGCAAGAGATCAAACCGCAGGACATGAAGGCGTGCGAAGAGACGAGGATTCTCGCGTGCGATGGAGAGCCGCCTCTCGTCAACCCTTCCACCCGGAAAGAGGTTCGCCTTCTCTGACGTCACTTCTATGCTCTCAACGCTTCTCTCTTTCAGTACTTTTGCGGCGATTCTCCGGACGCCAAGTCTTGTCCGCCGAACAGCTTTTGTCACAGAGGAACCAATTTTGCCAAATGTTGTCGAGAAGTGGCCACAACTCGCAGTTGCGAAGACACCACTTTCGGGTAATCTCTCGCATTCCCCGCAATCTCTTACCTCTTGTTCTCGACAGCTGTTGTCCGGACGGCAAGACCGCGGCTCAAGGCGTTCACAACGGCGGCTGTCCGTCGGTTTGCGAATGCAATCGTCTCGGCTCTTATAGTCTGACATGTGATCCCACGAGCAAACAATGTCACTGCAAACCGGGTGTCGGGGGTTNCCCGCAATCTCTTACCTCTTGTTCTCGACAGCTGTTGTCCGGACGGCAAGACCGCGGCTCAAGGCGTTCACAACGGCGGCTGTCCGTCGGTTTGCGAATGCAATCGTCTCGGCTCTTATAGTCTGACGTGTGATCCCACGAGCAAACAATGTCACTGCAAACCGGGTGTCGGAGGTCTGCGTTGCGATCGCTGCGAAGCCGGGTATTGGGGTCTTCACAAGATCTCCGAAGGAAACACCGGATGTATTCGTGAGTGATTTCTGACTCTATTATTCCCTATTCATGATTGCTTTGTACAGCGTGCGCGTGCAACGACCATGGTGCTATTCGGGACGATTGCGAACAGGTATTGACCGTTGTTGCGGCCAAACCTTACTCACATTTCTTTATTCAGATGACCGGACGGTGCGTTTGTCGCGTGGGAGGAGTTCAGGGCATGAAGTGTGACGTGTGTCCCGAGGGCTCTGTTTTGGGACCCGACGGCTGTCAAGACCGTAAGTGTTGATCACGTGATGCCCACTCTCTCACACCCTGTTGTTATTTAGTGTCGTTGTTGAAGACTATTGTCGGTTCGTGTGAACAAATTGAATGTCGCTTTGGATCAGTTTGTCGCTCCAAAGGATCCAAAGTTCAGTGCGTTTGTGACGTCACGTGTGATTTCGAGAGGAAAGCGAAACCCATTTGCGGTTCAGACGGAAAGACGTCTCAAACATACGGTTCTGAATGTCTTCTCAAACTATTCGCGTGTCGTTTCCAGAAACATATTCACATCGTGTCTGAAGGCCAGTGCGTCGACGATGACGTCACCGTTGGAAGTGTTCGCCGCTCCACAGCCTTCAAGACCACCGAAGAGAAGTGGACGCGCGAAGTGAGTCACGACGACGCGAGCACCGGACCCACCGAACCCTCCACTCCCGACACACTGCCGGTCGTCACGCCTTCCTTTGACGGCAAGTCATTCATCGAAATGCCGAGACTTCAGGCCTACACTCGGCTCACTTTGGAACTCGAGTTCACGACTTATGCCAAGAACGCGATTCTTCTCTACAACGGACAGACGGACACCGGAGAGGGAGATTTCGTCTCTCTTTCTGTCCGCCAATCGTATGTCGAGTTCCGCTATAATCTCGGCTCCGGAACTGTTGTTCTTCGGTCGCAAGAGGCCATCGGTTTGGGTCGACGCGTCAGAGTTGTGGCCAAACGCTATCTCTGGGACGGAATGCTTTCCATCGAAGGTCAAGAAGACGTTTCGGGCAAAAGCGAAGGCGACCTCAAGTCTCTTGATTTGACGCAAAATCTGTTCATTGGTTTCGTTGTCTCCAAAGAGACGCGTCTTTACGACAACATCGGAGTCTCTGTCGGTCTTCAGGGATGTGTTCACGGCTTTAAAATCGGCCGCAAAGACGTCGACCTCTCGTCGCGTGACTCGCGAGACATCATCCGAATGATCAATATTCGTAAGTTTGCCGCTTTTCTCTTGCAAATCACAGGCATTGCAGCGCAAGTCATGCTTTCACTTTGAAGCAAATCTGAAAATACTTTTGAGATTAAAACAAAACACAGATTCAATCGCGATTATAGCAATCAAAGCTGAATCATTTGAACTTTGCTTCCGATTGCAGGCGAATGCGATTCTTCGTGCGAAGGCGTGGAGTGCGTGAACGGCGGCACTTGTCTTCCCGACGCTCACTCTCTGTATCGCTGTGTTTGCGGAACGCATTTCACGGGTCGTCACTGCGAGACACAGATGAACGCCTGTTCTTCCAACCCGTGTTCGTTCGGCGCCTGCGTTGACCTCAAAGACGGCTTTGTCTGCAAATGTCCCGAAGGAAGAGCCGGACGTCTTTGCGACGACTGTAAGTGAGGAATGCGAGAATCACGTGATACTAAACGAGTTGTTTCAGTTCAAAGCGAAATGTTTTCGGTTCTGATTCCCGACTTCTGGGGAAACTCTTTCCTCCAACTGCCGACTCTTCAGGGCGTCGGACAGGCCTTCAATATTGAGGTGTGGTTTCTGTCGCGCGCCGCCAACGGTCTGCTCCTATATTGCGGTCAAGAGTCCGGGGATTTCCTTTCGCTCACAATAGAAGAAGGATTTGTCGTCTTTCGGTTCGATCTCGGAAACGGACGAACCAATCAGAGGTCAGCTCTAAAGACATGTTTGAAACTGAATCTAATGTCTCCCTTTCTCGCACTGTTAGCGGAATCGTGTCTTTGAAGTGAGTTTCGATTTCGAAAAACTGTTTTTTCATTCGTTTCTTTCATTTAGAACTTTGAAACCCATTTCTCTCGCGAAATGGCATTCGTTGAAAATGACGCGCCGACGCAAATCCGGAACTCTTCAGATCGACGACACGTAAGTCTGTCTTCGCTCCACTTTCGCTCTCAACCTCTCTCTTCCTCTCTATAGTGACGTCATTGAAGGCCAATCAACGGTAAGTTTGACGACTCTCTTCCCTCTCATTCTCCCTTAACCTCTCGCCTTAGGGCTCACTTTCTGAACTCAATCTGGAGGCGCCTCTCTTCGTGGGAGGCGTCGACAGCACACAAGCGGTGAACAAAAACGCCGGAATCACGAGCGGATTGAACGGCGCGATTCAACGGCTCATTATTAATGGACACGTTTGGCAGGATTTGTTTCGTCGCGCTCTTCTTCAGCACAACGTCGACGAGTATTCCGGTCCTCCCTGTGCTCCACAGTCTCCCTGTCTTAACAATGGCCTTTGTCTCGCACGACGTCTGTCTTTCATCGTCTCTCTCTTTATTCAAAACTAATTCTTCGTTTCTTTTCAGTCAACGAATACTCGTGTGAATGCAGTCCACAATTCACGGGCGAAAAGTGCCAAAAAAGTTAGTCTCTCTCTCACGCACTCTCCCCTTCACTCTCTCTCTCTCTCTCTCTTTCAGACATTTCGCGCGCCGTCGCTTTCAAAGGAAACACTTTTCTCTTGTTTTCAAACAAAAAGTATTTTTATTTTCAATTTATTTCGAATTAATGTTGATTTCGTCCGCAAGAATGGAGAACGAGAATCCGTGTGAACTGCGTCTGCGCACAACCGCCTCTCACGGCATTGTCTTCTTCTCGAGCACCGGCCGACCAAATGGCGATTATCTGTCGCTCGCGCTCTCAAACGGTTCTCTGGAGTTGAGTTTCAATTTGGGAAAAGAGAAGTCTCTTTCGGCGAGAAGTGAATTCGCGGTAAACGACGGCTTCTTCCACTCGGTTCTCATTCACCGCAACCAACGGCTGGCGTCTCTCCGAGTGGACGACTTGCCGCCGCTGAGCGTCACTTCAGACGCCGCAGAATTGCAGACCGACGGCGAGCTCTGGATCGGCGGATCTCCCGCTCTGCCGACCGGTCTTCCGCCGCACTATTATCACGGTTTCAAGGGTTGTATTGAAAGCGTGAAAGTGGGAGACGAGACGCTCCGGCTGTGGAACGACGCGTCGCTCGAGTTTTGCTGATTCTGTGATTAAAATACACTTTTTTATAAATGAAATGTTTTATTGGTTTGAAAGAAAACTCTTTTAAAAGGATTCATAATTTTGTCCAAAAATCTCTTCCGATTTTTGCAAAACAATCGGTGTTTTTGGCATTCGTGACAACAATCTGATCGGAGTCTCGATCGACGGAACGAATTTGGTTTCGGGCAAAAGCGGAGTTTCCAGAGTCTTGAAGAACGTCTTCTTCACCGGAAAGTGTTGTCCTTTGACGCCCAGAAGAGACAATTGTGGCAATTGTGTCAATTGGGGTTTCGATCCGTACTTCAGAGCAATCTCTTCGGCCGGCGGTTGCGACGACAACATGAGCACATCGGCCGAGTTCTTGCTCTCGGTTCCCGGTTCGTTGGTCTGCACCTGAGCTCTGAATCCGTTCTCGTCGGCGATATAGTTGACCACTCGTTTGATTCCGTCGGCGGAGATCACGGAATAGGAGCCGCGAACCACTCCCGAAGCGTCGGCCGACTCCTGTCTGGAAGACGAGCCATCGATGGCGTCAGCCGTGTAGCCGAAGGCGTACGGAGTGATGGGTTCGGCCACTGGAACCGCTAGCTTGAGGCCGAGCGACGACGCGCGCGAAACGACGACTAAAGCGAAGAGAATCTGAAAAACATTGGAATGAAAGCGAAAGCAAAGTCGAGACAAACTTACGATGAGTTTCATTGTTGGCTCGGAATCGAGGCGTCGACTCCTTATATGCGCGGAATTGAGGTCAGAGCGCGCTGTCTGTGACCGCAGGGCAGAGATGTTTTCAAAGCAACAAACGATCGAATTATAGGTCAAAAGATATTTTATTTGAGGAAATGTTTCAATAAATAGTAAAATCTTTTTAAAACCCAGAAAACGTAAAAAATTGTAATAAATATCAATCAAACGCCTCTCTTTGTTGACCCGCGACTCACTGCTGAGCCGCGAGTGGGAGGAGTTCGCGCCCCGCGTCCNGTTTCAATAAATAGTAAAATCTTTTTAAAACCCAGAAAACGTAAAAAATTGTAATAAATATCAATCAAACGCCTCTCTTTGTTGACCCGCGACTCACTGCTGAGCCGCGAGTGGGAGGAGTTCGCGCCCCGCGTCCCGAAGCCCGCCACGTGTTGGGCGCTCCGTTGGGACAGCGCTCGACCCGCGGCCCGACCAGTCTCTCTCTGTCCATTTCCAGTTCCTCCAACTTCTGCGTTAATCCCAACTTCTGTTGGATCGCGATTCGCAACAACGAGTTCAGAGTTTTCTTCTCGTCTTCCGAGCACTTGTACTGCCGCTGGAGTTCGTCGTTCTGCGAGACGTAGTCCTCACAGCGCGCGGCGAACATCGAGCGCAACGACGCGAAAGTGGCCGCGTCTTCCTTCAACGCCTGCAACACAATACACAGTCACGCAATGCTAACACTATTGTCGCGCATACCTTGAGTTCGTTGCGGAGTTTGGTCATCGTTTCCGTGACCACCGCTTTCTCCGTCTCGTATTTGGACTTGAGGTTCGCGAGCGCCACTTCTGCCGTCTGCTTATTGGCCTTCAAAACCGTACGAAGAGTTGCGATTTGTTCGCGTTTTGTCGACAAAAGAGATTTGAATTTCACAACAGATTCCTGAAGATCTGCCAACTCTTCAGTTTCCCCTCCACTCAAACACGTGTCCGCTTTCTGCGCGCGTGTCGTCGACCGCAACTCAATGCTCGTCTCGACGGCAATCTTCAGATGCCTCAACTGGTCTCTCACCGTCTCCAAGAGGTTGCCGTCCACGAGACGCGGTGTCGCCAAAGCAAAGTGCAGTTTGTCGCGCAGCTGTTCCACACGCGCCGCGTGCAGACCCGCGTCGGGTCGCGCGTGATCTAAGACAACACGTGATGGCGTCTCGCCGTTCACGAGACATATGTGGTGATACAGAGCGGCCAAGTCTTCGGAGACGCCCACGAGGTCGTCCTGAGTGGTGGCGCACGCGTTGCCCATCTCTTCGGCGATGGTTTTGATTGTGACCAAATCGCTCTCGAAGAGCGCGCTTTTGGCGATCGTGGACTGGAGGTCGCGTTCGAGGCGTTGCACCTCTTCGCGCAGCTGTCCGGCCGCAGAGTCACTCATTTGCCGCTTGAGAGCACTCTTGAGTCGCGCGAGTTCGGGAAAGTCCGCGTTCTGGTCACTGGCGTCGGTCTCGACGTCGCCGTAAAGCGCGAGCAAAGAGTTGATTGCGTCGAACAGAGAGCCGAGTTTATTGCTCTGGAGATTGAGTTCCGATTGCTTGGTCTCGAGACCGGTCTGCAGTTCGACCAATCGCTGGTTGAGTTGCAATTTCTGCACATCTGATTCGTCGAGCAACCGCTCCAGACGTTTGATCTCATTGAGATGCACTTCGCCGAAGAGCGAGCCCTCGAGAGACGACGGCTGCGTATTGGACGGACTGCGACTCAAGAGGTCGGCCTCCAGTCGCTCCAAAGTGGGGCTGTTGTCGTCAAAGTCGCCGGCATTCGGTTCGTCTGAAACGGATTTTAATGAGAATTAAGGCGCGAAACAACACATAAGACACGAAAGCGTCAGCGAAACGAGTCGTTCGCCGAAAGAATGCGAGCCGTTGTCCGCCGACCGCTTACTTGCGAACTTCAAACCCGCGAATCCCGCGAATGTCGACAAGTTGTGGATCGAATCCGAGTTTATCCGGCGGTCCAACTCCTTCTTCACCGCATATTTCTGCTCTCTTTCCGATTGCAACGCTTCCAACGCCTCTTCCATCTGCCGTTCGGCGATTCGCTTCAAGTGTTCGTATTCTTCGAGCTGAGCGTTCAACGCCTCCATGTCCTCCTGAAGACGTCTCACCTCGTGTTTGGACGTCTCGAAGTCCACTTGCGATGACTTGAGAACAGAGACCTGTTTTTGCAGCGAAATGTTCTCTTCTTCGAGTTCGTTGTTGTCGGCCAAGAGTCGCGACTCTCTCAGCTTCAGTTCCTTCAACTCCACTCTCAGAGTCCTGCGCTCCCATTCCGTCTCTTCCGACGCTTTGCTCTGCACACAAAAAGTCAGGACACGATCTCTCGTCACCATTCGCTCACCATTTCTGTCATGTCCTGCGAGAAGCGCTCCTTTTCCGACTCCACTCTTTCCAACTCGAGTCTCACGGCTTTCAACTCGCGCTCCAAGTCTTGCAAAGTGGACGCAAAGTTGGCCTCTTTGTGAGCGCTCTCTTCCAGGAGCTTCTCTTCGCGCTCGACGCCAGTGTTGGCCGAAACCTTTTGATTGGTCTGAGACTTTGCAAACGCCTAAACAAAGAGCCGAACCGTAAACTCAAGCCAACTGNGCCGTCCACGAGACGCGGTGTCGCCAAAGCAAAGTGCAGTTTGTCGCGCAGCTGTTCCACACGCGCCGCGTGCAGACCCGCGTCGGGTCGCGCGTGATCTAAGACAACACGTGATGGCGTCTCGCCGTTCACGAGACATATGTGGTGATAAAGAGCGGCCAAGTCTTCGGAGACGCCCACGAGGTCGTCCTGAGTGGTGGCGCACGCGTTGCCCATCTCTTCGGCGATGGTTTTGATTGTGACCAAATCGCTCTCGAAGAGCGCGCTTTTGGCGCACGCGGACTGGAGGTCGCGTTCGAGGCGTTGCACCTCTTCGCGCAGCTGTCCGGCCGCAGAGTCACTCATTTGCCGCTTGAGAGCACTCTTGAGTCGCGCGAGTTCGGGAAAGTCCGCGTTCTGGTCACTGGCGTCGGTCTCGACGTCGCCGTAAAGCGCGAGCAAAGAGTTGATTGCGTCGAACAGAGAGCCGAGTTTATTGCTCTGGAGATTGAGTTCCGATTGCTTGGTCTCGAGACCGGTCTGCAGTTCGACCAATCGCTGATTGAGTTGCAGTTTCTGCACATCTGATTCGTCGAGCAACCGCTCCAGACGTTTGATCTCATTGAGATGCACTTCGCCGAAGAGCGAGCCCTCGAGAGACGACGGCTGCGTATTGGACGGACTGCGACTCAAGAGGTCGGCCTCCAGTCGCTCCAAAGTGGGGCTGTTGTCGTCAAAGTCGCCGGCATTCGGTTCGTCTGAAACGGATTTTAATGAGAATTAAGGCGCGAAACAACACATAAGACACGAAAGCGTCAGCGAAACGAGTCGTTCGCGCTTTCTTACGCTCGGCAACAGGCGGCTGGCGAATGAACGCTTGAAGTTTGGGCGCTTAGGGCGCTTACAGCTGTTCAACACCTAGCTTAGGCTCAAATAGGCCGCCAGGTTGAGGAAGAAGTGGCGATATTTCTGCTCTCTTTCCGATTGCAACGCTTCCAACGCCTCTTCCATCTGCCGTTCGGCGATTCGCTTCAAGTGTTCGTATTCTTCGAGCTGAGCGTTCAACGCCTCCATGTCCTCCTGAAGACGTCTCACCTCGTGTTTGGACGTCTCGAAGTCCACTTGCGATGACTTGAGAACAGAGACCTGTTTTTGCAGCGAAATGTTCTCTTCTTCGAGTTCGTTGTTGTCGGCCAAGAGTCGCGACTCTCTCAGCTTCAGTTCCTTCAACTCCACTCTCAGAGTCCTGCGCTCCCATTCCGTCTCTTCCGACGCTTTGCTCTGCACACAAAAAGTCAGGACACGAAGAGAGCAGTGGTAAGCGAGTGGTAAAGACAGTACAGGACGCTCTTCGCGAGGAAAAGGCTGAGGTGAGAAAGGTTGAGCTCAGAGTGCCGAAAGTTGAGCGCGAGGTTCAGAACGTTTCACCTGCGAAAGTTGGCCTCTTTGTGAGCGCTCTCTTCCAGGAGCTTCTCCTCGCGCTCGACGCCAGTGTTGGCCGAAACCTTTTGGTTGGTCTGAGACTTTGCGAACGCCTAAACAAAGAGCCGAACCGTAAACTCAAGCCAACTGTCGGCCAATCACTCACTTCTCGCAACTCTTCCAAATCCTTTCGCACCGTTTCGTAACTCGACTCCAAGTCATCGTAGCGTCGCTGCAGCTCTTCCTTCTCGTCCTGCGGACAAAAGCCCAACAAAAGCCCATTAGTGGCCAACACTGACAGAGAGCAGGACTCACGAGGAGGACGAGACCGTATTGCGCCGATTGGATCTTCTCGGCGCTGGTTTGGGCCAATTCGCGGTTCAGGCGCTCGATCTCAGCCCTCATGTGGTGGTCAGCGACCGGTTGTGCCGAAGTGGCCGTCGGTTCACTCATTTTGGCTCTTTTTCTGGTTCTTTGCCATTGAATTGAATGAAAACAATTCAAAGCAAAGCCAATGAACGCTTCAATACGTCATCCATTGGTTTACAGTTTATGCAAACATTTTGTTCTCATTTCACATCTCTTTGAAGCCATTGTTTCCACAAAACTATTCATTCAATTGACAACTCATTCAAAACTGTAAACACTTTTCGCTGAAATAATGTAAACTTCGGATCCAATGATGGCATCAATTGATTGCCAATTAATACCACTTTCGGTCACTTGATAAGTTAGTTACTTAGTGAGAAACCAAGTGAGAAAGGCGTTGTGTTGTCGGCAAGTTCTCTAGTTGCTTAGGTTGCGAGTAACCGAGAGTAAACGTGAGTAGAATAGTAGTGAGCACTGGTAGCGAAAGATCGCCCTATTCCTCCACAGAAGACGTCTCCAGAGATTGCGTTCGCATTTGATTCCCGTCTATCGGATGGACGACGAGAGCAATGACTGGGAGACCGAACTGTTGGACACAACGACCGCTTCTGACGGCAAATGCGGACAACTTTACACCAATGAGAGAACACTTGAACTCTCTTTCGCCAGAGTTTAACACATTTTCCCAATTGTTCACTAAATTAACGAAATTATATATTTTGACATTAATTGACGGCAAAACTTGCGCTCAAATGAGTTATTAAACTTGCGCTCAATTGTCGCCCACTTTTGTCCACCGAATTAAAGGCCAAATAATTGATTAAATAAACCAAATATTATTGCAAACACTTGTGACTCGAAAACTAATTAAAACCATTTAAAAACACATAAATGTGTTGGACTTGTGGCAAGTCGTGGCCGATTCCCAAATCGTTTCTACAATTGATTCACGATTTGCTCGTTATTACACTTAACAGTAATTTCATTTGTTTATTGAAAATAATTACAAAATATACAAAACATTGGAAATGATTATAAATTAATGATTTGTTGAATTGTTTCCATAATTAACTTAATGTTTGCTTTTATTCGCGACGATTGGATCGACAATTGTTTGAGTTCTTCGTTGAGAAGTGCTTCTCTCTTATCGATGGCGAGAATCGCTTCTTCGAGAGTTAACTCCAAATAGAATCCCATTCCTATCATAAGAAACACTTTGTGCGGATCCGTTCTGAAAGACAATCGGTGTGAATGGATGTCATGACACGAGACAATACTTACATCACTGTCTGGACATAAAAGTTGGATCCGATGTCTGTTTGCATTTTCAACGGTTTGTCCTTTTGTTCAACGCTTTTAATAATGGCTTTG
>CAJPIZ010000292.1:0-27780 GCA_905368565.1 Medioppia subpectinata
ACCCGACCGTTTCCTAAACCCAGTACACCATCCGTACGCTTACATACCCTTTGGTGGCGGACCCAGACTTTGTATTGGCCAGAGGTTTGCCCAGCAAGAGATGCGAATGTGTTTGGCCAAACTCATACACAAGTTTGAATTCACCCTGGCACAGCCACCAAAAATTAATTATTTCAAAGGATCAATACTTATGTCGCCCAAAGATCTGCTCGTAAACCTTACAGCTAGAAATTAATATAATAATCATTATGTTTTCTCTCAATATTAATTCTCTATTAATCTAAATATAAAGAAATCATTATTTGATATCATTCATTATTTTTATTATTGTAGCAATAAGTTATTAAAGAGTAAATATTTTTAAATATACTCTTGTTAATAAATAAAATCTATTGACTATTGACAATAGTACATAATACAATTTTTAATAATCTTATTAAATATTGATTTTTTAAATTAAAATTAAGTTTTTATTAATGTTAATTTACACGCTACATTAATCGTATAACATTTAATTATAACCCATATATGAAAATAAATATTATATTTTTAACATATAAAGTTGATAATTTAATTAACCATTTAAATATCATTGACATGTCAAATAATTAAAACTAATTGATGATTATTCAGACGTAAATTATTCAATATAATTCAATATAACAATACAAATATATTAAATTACACTAAAGAATTAAACTTAATATTTTTAAGTTGAATTTATAAAAACTTTTGTATTTAGACAATATAATTATTTTTGTCATTTAAACATCACAATTTCTATTGTGTTAATTTATAATTAAATCATCAATATACAATAAAATCTTACGCAATCATTGCACAGCATTTCACAAATAGTAAAACAACTCAACAAACACTTCAATTATTAAAACCTGAATATTCTGTTGTCTGCTGTATTGAAAACCACTATAATTACATAGAATTGCACACATATTGCCTAATAAGTTGACAATACAAACTGGTTCTACAAGTTTCACACGGTATAAAAATACCCTAAAATTATACTTCCAGGGAAAATGGCACATGTTGTATAAAAGTTTAAATAGTGTAGATGTATTGAAGAATGTAGTACCTGGTGGAGCGACCATAAGTTATATTTATTTACACTAGTAATCTAAATAAATGCATAAAAAATAAGATTATATTTCTAATTTAGATTAGTGTAAACACTAGTCACGCTAATATATTAGGAGATTATGCAGCTAAAATTAGCAAAAATAAATCCCCAAATAAATAACCTTCCAGTATTATCCCCAAATTAAACTTTTTGCACTACCTATTGCACTAACATTTGTACTAATATAGTTAAAACTAATAGGATTTAAGTGCATCTGGAACAACAACAATAAAAAAAAGTATATAAAAACTTAACGCATAAATTGATGAACTTTTATTTCCAATTGCACTATTAGCACAAAGTGGCAAAACTTTTTATGCAGTTATATTTAGTTAAATATATTAAATTATGAGTCTGAGCACGTATTTAGCGGCATTTGTCGTGGTAATTACTGGGGTTATAATGTAAGTAAAACTTTATCAATTTAAATTATTATTGATGAATTTACTAAAATCATCAAGGCTATTAAAAAACAAATACAATTTAATACAATAATATTTTACATAGATATCTGAGACGTCGATTTACCTACTGGACACGGAATGGTGTACCAGGGGCAAACTATCCGGAATACGAAGCATTTATTGGCGTTCACCATGAATGTACGGTGGAGTCGATCAAAAAATACGGTCGAGTGTACGGCACATACACGGGCTTTAGGCGCAGTATAGTCATCAATGAGCCCGATCTGCTCCGGGACATTATGGTGAAAGACTTTAACGTGTTTCCCGACCACAAGCATTTCCACATGGGCAGTTCAAAGCTCGACAAAAGCTTATTTTTTATGCCCGGCGACGATGATTGGAAACGTGTGCGCTCTATACTGTCCCCAGTGTTTACATCGGGTAAACTGCGGGCAATGATGGCACACATCGGCGGCATTTCCGATGGATTGGTTCACAGTTTGAGTGAATTTGAGAAAAATGGTAAATATTTTTTTATTTTTGTTATGAAATTTATTTCCTAGTTATTTATTCATTTATAATTTCCTGATTTAAAACAATTGATTAGTTTTAATTTTAAAACGTTAAATGTAAAGAACGGTATATCTTTTTATAATTGTATTTATAACAAATAGACTACAATATTAATGTAACATTATTAAATATTTGAAATAATAGATATTAATATATTTTTATTTATATTATTTTTATTTGCTAACCTCTAAATATACTTACAAAATAATTAGAACAGTTCAATAACATGTTTTTATATTTCATTGAAAAATCAAAAACAAATTAACACTAATAATTAGTGTATACAATCTATGTGAAAATTAGTTGCACAACTAATATAAATGAATTTTTATTATAGGGAAACCGGTTGATATGCGCAAATATATTGGCGCGTTTGCGATGGATGTGATCAGTGCCTGCGCTTACGGCATAAACCCCCAGTCCATCAGTAATCCGGATCATCCCATCGTAACCAACGCTAAGAGTATACTAGGATTAGACGCCGGAGTGAATCAAATATTTTCTGTTTTGACGCCCGCTTTGGCCCGATTCCTAAACCTCGAGCCCTTTCCGGTCAAAGCTGTCGACTATTTCGATGATTTGACAAATCAAATACTGAAAGAAAGAAAAGTGAACAACAAATACATTATAGTTAATAATAATAAACGTAAGTAATCATGTTTATTGCAATTTACTATGTACTGTATTCTGTATATCAATATAACTAACTTTATTTATATTGTATATGTATAGACAAAAAGCGCACAGATTTCATTCAATTAATGATAGACTCAGAAAAGTCAGACAAAGAGTCGGGTTATTATTCCGGTAGTGAACCGGAAGTGGACGACGAGCCCAGCGGTGGACAGTTGCCGAAGAAAGTTGTGGGAACCCTAACACCGGATGAGTTGACGGCTCAGGGAATACTGTTTTTTATTGCGGGTTATGACACTACCAGCGCTGCCCTAACCCACGCAATACACTACTTGTCTAAACACCCGGACTGTCAGCAAATACTATACGAAGAGTTGCGAAGTTGTGATGAGTTTACGTACGAAAAGTTATCGCAATTGAAATACTTGAACGCAGTTATCAATGAAACACTACGTCTCGCGCCTTCGCTAACACGTATACAACGGGAATGCATTCAGGATTACAAACTCGGGAATACCGGTATTTTCAATATTTTATTTTAAATGACATTTCTATACTAATTATTTAATATTTATAACAGGCATTACAGTACCCGCGGGCACATCGGTCGAGATCTATCCATACGCTATACAAAGGGACCCAGACTTTTGGCCCAACCCTAACGACTTCATACCCGACCGGTTCCTAAACCCAGTACACCATCCCTACGCTTATTTGCCGTTTGGTGGCGGACCCAGAATTTGTATTGGCCAAAGATTTGCTCTCCAGGAGATGAGAATGTGCCTGGCTAAATTAGTTAACCAATTTGAATTTATCGCCTACAATAAGACTAAAATTGAATATTTTACTGGAAATATTTTAATGTCCCCGAAAGAGCTCTTGGTTAATATTAAATCTAGAATTTAGTATACCTTATTTGACATTTCAGATTACTTTTATTTTGAAAGTTTTACTGTATTATATATTTTAAATAATATTTTTTATTAATTATTAATGTGTTCCCAACGTTTCTCAGAGTGGGTAAAATTGGGTAAATCTAATACTTTATAATCAATTTATTATCATTTTTGATTCAAATATAATGTAAATATATAATGAATGTGGTAGATTGTTTTTATTTAATGAATTTACTCATTTAAATTCCAATTTTGTGTAAAATGCTGTTAAATTATTTTTTCAAGTTCTCAATCCTTCTCTCAATGACACTCTGACTGTCATTCAACTAATTTTCTTGCATTTTGAAAACTTTTTAATAATATTTTTAAATAAATTGTAATTGCATTTGTGATTTATGTTTGTATATTAATTATACAATGCAACAAAAATAAATGCCTAGATTAAAATTATTTTATTTAAATCGCTACTTCGTAAATAATTGTAATTTATTTATTAATATTGATTTTTATATATTTTAAAAAGCATACATTTTATCAGCTTAATACTATTTTTAAAATATCTGATTGGCAATCAGTGATTGCGTTTATCAGTTTATTTATTGAGTATATTTTAAATACAAAAATTTATTAATTTACACCAAATTATTAAATTGCAGCTTTTTAAGTTACTTTTATAAATACTTTTATGTTTATTCATTATACTTATATTGTCGTTAAAACATCTTAATTATGATTACTTTAAATACATAAAATACATTTCAAATACATTATTTTAAACCATTAGTATAAAACAATTTATACGGTAGTATTGCACAACACTTCATAAATATTAAAACAATTCAACAAACACTACATATATTAAATCCTGAATATTCTGTTATCTGTTGTATTGAAAACAACTACATTTACATAGCATTACATACATTGCCTAATAAATAGAAAATATTTACAATAGAAAATGATAAAATAAGTTTTACACGATATGAAAATACCCTGAAAATCTAGATTGAGAATAAAGTATATATTCTATGGAGTTTAGTATGTTATATGTGCAAATACAATATAGCACATAATGAATCTATTATAAATTAGATGCATGTACACTATTTAATCTAAATAAATGCCCAAACATTAAGATTATATTCGTATTGTAAATTAGTATGCTACTTGTGTAGCAACAAACATGTGATATTAGTAAATTAAATTGTTAAATCTAAATTATATTGCTAGAATTAATAAAAATAAATTCCAAAATGAATGCTATTTAATATAATAAAACGCATTATTAATATTTAATAATAAACTGATAAAAAAGAAAACAATCCTGATATTTCCCTAATGTAAACTTTTGTACAATAGTAATAGTAATTGTATGCAATAATTATTATTGTATGTTTGGGTGTATTTGTCATAGATACAAACAAGATGCACACGCAATGCTATAACTTAACCACTATTTTATTTAGGCGATGCTAAAAATTACATAAGCTCAACACGAGCACTCGGGAATATTATTATTGAATACACATAGACTTAACATTATCCATAGATTTAATATTAAACCCTTATTTAAGTACAGCCATTTACATAAGTTTAATCCCATAGAGCGGGAAGGGGGGCCAAACGGAGGGGTAGCCGTACTATTGTATAATCCTATTTATTCTATATAGAATTGTGATTAAAAGTATATAAATGTCAGCGCATAAATTTATGTATTTTAATAATCAAATACAATTCAAGGTTGAAAACAATTTACATATTACTTTATAATATAAAGTTTATATTGTTGAATTGATAAAATTATGAGTTTCACTACATATTTGGCTGTATTTGTGGTGTTAATTACCGCAGGTTTAATGTGAGTAGAAGTATTATAATTAAATAATCCGACAAAATGTTCAAGGCTATATAATTTAATATAACATTAAATTATTATCTAGATATTTACGACGCAAATTCACCTACTGGACCCGGAATGGTGTGCCAGGGTCAAACTACCCGGAATACGAAGCTTACATTGGCGTTCACCATGACTGGACGGTGGAGTTGGTCAAAAAGTGGGGCCGAGTGTACGGCACATACACAGGCTTTAGGCGCAGTATAGTCATCAATGAACCTGATCTGCTCCGGGACATTATGGTGAAAGACTTCAATGTGTTTCCCAACCACAAGCATTTCCACATGGGCAGTTCAAAACTTAGCCAGAGCCTATTTTTTATGCCCGGCGACGACGACTGGAAACGCGTGCGCTCTATACTGTCGCCGGTGTTTACATCGGGTAAACTCCGGGCAATGTTGAGCCATATCGGCGGCATTTCTGATGGTTTGGTCGAGAATTTGTCACAATTTGAGAGTGGTAAATATTTTAAAAACTTTTTGTTATTTATATAATATTTCCTGGTTGATATTTATATCTATTTTTTTAATATATAATATATTTTATTATTAAAATTTTTAAATATAATTAATTAACTATAATTAACTTATACTTTAAATATAATTTCTTAATGTTACAGTACTACTCACGAACTGTAATATTGTAATAATTAATTTATAAGCTTATAATCTAAGGCTATAATAATTACCCAATGGAGTAATCAAAAAGCTTAAAAACTAAAACTTTTTAGTTTAATTAATTTAATTTAATTTTTAATGTAAAGTTATGTGATTCCTATGACTTTTTAATTATGTAGATTAAAATTCACAATTTATTTATTATCAAATAAATGCTCATGGATAACTCATTAATTTTAATCATCATCACAGGAAAGCCAGTAGATATGCGCAAATATATCGGTGCGTTTGCAATGGATGTGATCAGTGCCTGCGCTTATGGCATAAACCCCCAGTCCATCAGTAATCCGGATCATCCCATCGTAACCAACGCTAAGAGTATACTAGGAGTGGACGCCGGAGTGAGTGTCATATTATCAGTAATGACCCCTCGTTTGGGCCGATTCCTAAACCTCGAGCCCTTTCCGGTCAATGCTGTCGACTATTTTGATAGTTTGACAAAACAAATACTCAGCGAACGGAAAGTGAACAACAAATACATGACAATCAATAATAATAAGTGTAAGTAATTATTTAGCATGTTAAACTTACGTAATATGCAATTATCGTAGATATACATTATGTACTTATATTAATAAAACAATATTTTTGTTGCATATGTTTAGCCAAAAAACGCACAGATTTTATACAACTAATGATAAACTCAGAAAAGTCTGACAAAGAGTCGGGTTATTATTCCGGTAGCGAACCGGAAGTGGACGATGAGCCCAGCGGTGGACAGTTGTCTAAAAAAGCTTTGGGAACCCTAACACCGGATCAGATGGTAGCTCAGGGTTTGCTGTTTTTCATAGCCGGTTATGACACCACCAGCGCTGCCCTAACCCACGCAATACACTACTTGTCTAAACACCCGGACTGTCAGCAAATACTATACGAAGAGTTGCGAAGTTGTGATGAGTTTACGTACGAAAAGTTATCGCAATTGAAATACTTNTATACGAAGAGTTGAGAAGTTGTGATGAGTTTACGTACGAAAAGTTATCGCAATTGAAATACTTGAACGCAGTTATCAATGAAACACTACGTCTCGCGCCTTCACTAACACGTATACAACGGGAATGCGTTCAGGACTACAAACTCGGGAATACCGGTATTTTATAATATTATATTTTAACTTTAATGACATTTCATACTAATAATTCATATTTACAAAAGGCTATACAATACCCGCGGGCGCATCGGTCGAAATCTTTCCGTACGCTATACACCGGGATTCAGACTTTTGGCCCAACCCTAACGATTTCATACCCGACCGTTTCCTGGAGCCCACACACCATCCCTGCGCTTACATACCATTTGGTGGCGGACCCCGAGTGTGCATTGGACAGAGGTTTGCCCTCCAGGAGATGAGAATGTGCCTGGCTAAATTAGTGCATCACTTTGAATTTATTGCCTCCAATAAGGCTAAAATTGAATATTTTACAGGAAATATTTTAATGTCACCAAAAGAGTTCTTGGTTGATATTAAATTTAGAATATAATAAAAATAAATCTATATTTTCGATTACCTTCAAAGAGTTTATAATAGCCTTTATTAATAAATATAATTTTTTGAATGTATTTCTATTTTATTATATGGTATATGGTGATTTTTATAATTTTTATATAATATTAATGTCATTATGTTTTTAAATGAATGAATGAATTATTTGAATAGATTAATAAACTAATTATGTTTAAATTTTTATTGTAAACATTCTTGTATATGCTGTACAAAATTAATTTTATCTAAAGTTTATTTAGTATTTTAAACTTTGAAAACAAAATAAAAATGAAACTTTCATTATTTAATATGCCAAGTATCATCAAAAAATTTGTATTCATAGTTAACCATGGAGGTTTGACAAAAGAGGACACTCCGTTGTTAGTATTTTATTTTATTTTACATTATTAAAAATAAAAATTAACAAAGACTATGCTACTGACAAACTGTAATATTGTAATAATCAATTTCTAAGTGTATAATCCTAAGCTATAATAATTACCTATGGGCAGATCCAGAGATACGACCTATAATTTTATTTAATTTTTAATGTAAAATTATGTAATTTATTTGACGTGTATGTGTCACATTTTGTTCATCGCAGGGTATATTATTATTAAACCATTAAATAATTGTAATAATTATAACAACAATACCAATTTCTAATTTTAAAAACAAATAAGTTTAAACAATTTGAATTTAGCAAGCTAAACTCGAATACCTTACCTGTACCATTTTGATATTACCCAAAATTTATTTTTGATATTAAAACAAGATCATAATTATTTCAGTTTTATCCATGCTTTCCAAAATATATTTAAAGTTATTCATGATCAATCAATTTTCTGATAACTTGATACAATTACAGTCTATAAATATGTTTAGCAAATTATTTAGCGTCAATTATATTTAGGATAATCTATATGAATAGTTTCAATTATATCTATTAGATTTAATAAATTATCATTTTGTAACTATTTTATAATTTTATTAAAAATGTATTTTTAATAATACATAAGAAAAATGCCCTAACAATCTATAAAGATAAAAATAGTCAGAAAAGTTTATCACAACCTGGATGTATTTAGTACAAAAAGTTAGTTTTGGGGATAAAAAGAGAACATTTATCAGTGTATTTTTTGTATATACAATACTTAAATTGTATTTCATTATCTTAATGCGCGAGTATTACGATTTATCCCCAGATGCATTTATATTGATATCATGAAATACCCTGTTTGTATTGCATAATACAATCGTTATCATGCATTTTACCCCAAAGCAAACTTTTTGTACCAAATGTTTAAGCTATTTATAAACAGGTTTGGGTGCATCTGGCGCTGCGAACTGCATATAAATAGACAGCGTATTAACAGTATTGTGTTTGTAACTTAAAGTTAGTTAAATTGAGATCAATTATGACAATATTTTTCATATAATAATAATGTATCACTATATAAGACAATTAATGTAATTCGATACTCAAACTGGTGCATAAATCGGTATAAAGGCGTGTCAATTATCACGTTAATAATGTAAGTAAAACCAATTGCTATTTAATAATCAATAAACATCAGTGTAAATGATGAATGTTAAATAAAAATTTTTAGCATTAAAATTATTGTACATAACTAAATATGAACGTTTTTACATAGATACCTGAGACGTCGGTTCACCTACTGGTCGCGGAAAGGTGTACCAGGGCCAAATTTCATCGAGTACGAAGCATTCACCGGTGTTCACCACGAGTATACCCTGAAAGCGGTCAAAAAGTGGGGCCGAGTGTACGGCACGTGCACCGGCTTTCAGCGTAGTATAGCGATCAACGAGCCCGACCTGCTCCGGGACATCATGGTTAAAGATTTTAATATTATGCCCGACCACAAGCACTTTCATGTGGGCAGCTCTAAGATAGGCCAGAGCCTATTTTTTATGCCCGGCGACGATGACTGGAAACGTGTGCGCTCTATACTGACCCCCGTGTTTACGTCGGGCAAACTCCGGGCAATGTTGGGCCATATCGGCGGCATTGCCGACAAATTTGTTGATAGTTTGACTGATTTATCAAAAAAGGGTAACTTTAATCATTACATTTATAATTTAATAATTTCTATTTGTATAGCTATTCAATTTATACATTGAACATTATTTATTATTTTATTGTATTTACAAACTTATTATATTAATGCTTATGAAATGCATGAATATATTACTTAAATAGGGCTAAACAAATTATAGCAAAACATTTGTGCTATTTTTAATCATATTATATTTTGCTTATTAACCATAATCATAGGAAAACCAGTAGATATGCGCAATTACGTGGGCGCGTTTACCATGGATGTGATCTGTGCCTGTGGTTATGGCATACAAGCGGACACTATTAACAATCCGGATCATCCTATCGTAACCAATGCTAAGCGTGTGCTGGGATTTAACGGCGGATTGTCAATAGTGTTGTCGGCGCTGACACCCGGGTTGGCCCGACTGTTACGGCTCGAGCCGTTTGACATAAAAGCGGTCGAATATTTCGATGGACTCACAAAACAAATACTTAATGAACGCAAAGTTAACAACAAATCCACGACAAACGATAAATGTAATTACATCTCATTATTATTTATTTATACATTAATTATATATTTAATAATTGTTTTAATTTTGTTTTGTATTTATAGCCAAACGGCGCACAGATTTCATACAATTAATACTAGATTCGGAAAAGTCGGACAAAGAGTTGGGCTATCATTCCGGTAGTGAAGGGGAAGCGGATAACGAGTTGACTACTGGTGGACAACAGTTGGCTAAAAAATCTGTGGGAACCCTAACACAGGACGAGACCATAGCACAGGGTTTAATATTTTTTCTCGCCGGCTATGACACTACCAGTGCCTCCATAACAAACGCCCTGCACTTCCTGTCTAAACACCCGGACTGTCAGCAAAGACTATACGAAGAGTTGCGAAGTTGTGATGAGTTTACGTACGAAAAGTTATCGCAATTGAAATACTTGAACGCAGTTATCAATGAAACACTACGTCTCGCGCCTTCACTAACACGTATACAACGGGAATGTCTATCGGATTATAAACTCGGAAATACCGGTATTTATATATAATTTTATTTTATTTAACTTATTCAGTATTTAATAATAATTATGTAATATTTATAACAGGCATTACAATACCCGCGGGAACATCGGTCGAGATCTATCCATACGCTATACACCGGGACCCAGACTTGTGGCCCAACCCTAACGACTTCATACCCGACCGTTTCCTGGAGCCCACACACCATCCCTACGCTTACATACCCTTTGGTGGCGGACCCCGAGTATGCATTGGACAGAGATTTGTATTACAGGAGATGAGAATGTGCCTGGCTAAATTGATATCTAAATTAGAATTCAACATGTGCGATGAGACAAAAATAGAATACTTTACTTCCAACATTTTAATTTCACCTAAAGAACTGATGCTTGATATTAAAACTAGATCGTAAACAAATATTATTAGATAACATGTTATACTTCATTTAATCCTTTTAATTAATATTATATTAAGTCACATTTTGTAAAAATAATTTTAGTTTAAATATTGCGGAAAAGTAAATTTTTAATTTGAAAAATATTGTTCATTTTTATAGCAATCTAAATGTAATTATTTGTGTATTATACATCTGAATTATTAGTAATTTTTCTCAATTAATTACATACAACTTATTAGCATCACTCGATATTTGTTTACTAATTTTTGTAAAAAATCTATTGACATTTTAATAAAGTTATGAAAGTTAGAACTCAAACTATTAATTATTTTATTTACAATTATATATGATAAAATAATACATTAAAATAAAGTCTACAGTTTTTCTGTCTACAGAAAACCCTTAACATTTTGATATACTGTAGATTATAAACAATCTTGATAACTTTAGACCGAACTGTTTGATTTTTAAAACAGTAATATAAAATATACCCTGATTAAATAAAAACTATCACAACATTTAATGTAACGAACCGAATTAATCAAAATGTATTTAAAACCTTCACCATATTTAAATCTATTTCATGTAATAAAACATCAATTTTATAAACAACAGATTTATAATAACTATTTATCACCAAAAAATATATAATTAATTAGAAGTGGTTTTTGAATCAGCAAGCTTATTAATAAGCTATTATTCATTATAAACGTTACAATAATTGCAGCCATCGAGTACCCTAATGCCCATGATAAATAATTATTTGTAAATATTTGCAAATAATTTTCATATAAAAGTTCATTAATATTTAGTAAATGTATAAAGTAATGTATAAACACCACTAATTATATTAGTATAGTTTATATCTGAATGTATTCTGGATATTGTATAAATTATATAATAACACACTGTTTACTGCTGTAAACACCCAAGTGAACGGTTTTGACTCTAATGATTATAAGTTATAACTTATAACTTTTTAAAAATTTGTTTTAAAAACACTTAATGAAAGAGTTAATAAAATATAAAATAAATATTGATTTATTAGTTATCAATGTTAGAACTTATCATTTGTCGAACTAATTTGTACTCAACAAACTACGAGTACATTATAAAAATGATCCCTGATTATCATGTTAATTAGTATTTTTGAGTACATAATACCAAAAACATGCCTAGTATATAAATGCGAATAACATACACGATGTCTATGATTAAAATAGTCAACATTGAGTTATTTGAATGTTTAGTATTTTAACAATTATTTAAAAAATATTAATTATTATTAACAGCTATGAATTTCCAAACATCAATCGCTGTATTGGCTGTAGTTATTGCTGTAATCGCACTGTAAGTAGCAAAATATTAATATAAACAATATTCACTATAATTACAATAATATTTACTTGGTCCAATACCTCCGCCGCTAAGTTGATAACCAGATCTGTCCCACACGGGCCTGGTTTCAAATAACTCATATTCCGAAAGTGTTTACAAGTGGTGCTCATGTGTGATTTAGTCCACTTTAAATACGGTAAAGTGTACGGATCATATTCGCTGACTGGCACCCGCATAAATGTCAGCGAGCCCGATCTGCTCCGGGACATTATGGTAAAAGACTTTCACGTATTTGCCTCACGTAAACATATGCACCTTGGTACATCCAAATTGGATATGAGTCTGTTTTTCATGCCCGGCGACGATGGCTGGAAACGACAACGATCTATACTATCGCCGGTGTTTACATCGGGTAAACTCCGGGCAATGATGGCACACATCGGCGGTATTTCCGACGGTTTAGTCAAGAATTTGTCACAGTTTGAGAAAAAGCCATAAATAAAATCTAAAAATATTATTGCATAAAATGTTATTACAGTTTGTTATAATTAAATATAATTAATTAAATCCACTTTGTCACCTATATGCGTTTATGCACCCGCGCAAACGTTACCTACAAATCAGTGCATGCGCTTATGGCATAGATGTCGAGTCCATTGATAACCCCAACCATCCGGTGGTCACAAACGCCGCAAAAATATTGAACGCCGACGCGGGTATTGGACTCGCAATGTCTATATTGGCGCCGAGTATTGCAAAATTATTCAAACTAGAACCATTTAACATTGGCGCTGCCCGTTATTTTGACCAATTAACTAAGCAGATATTAAGCGAGAGAAAAGTCAACAATAAATATGCCAACACTGATAAAAGTAAGTAATGTTTTAATAAAGTAAACATTTTATGGTTATTTAATTTTTGTTTATATCAATAGCCAAACGGCGCACAGATTTCATACAATTAATGATAGACTCAGAAAAGTCGGACAAAGAGTTGGGCTATCATTCCGGTAGTGAACCGGACGACGAGTCAACCGATGGACAGTTAAATAAAGTTGTGGGCACTCTATCACCGGACGAGATGGCAGGTCAGGGTATATTGTACGGTATTTATTTTAGATTTTTATAATAACGTATTTTACAATAATGTCAAACAATATTAATTTATATTAATTAATTTAGGTGAAACAGTGGATATACGCAAATACGTGGGCGCGTTTGCAATGGATGTGATCAGTGCCTGCGCTTATGGCATAGATGTCGAGTCCATTGATAACCCCAACCATCCGGTGGTCACAAACGCCGCAAAGATATTGAACGCCGACGCGGGTATTGGACTCGCAATGTCTATATTGGCGCCGAGTATTGCAAAATTATTCAAACTAGAACCGTTTAATATCGGGGCTGCCCGATATTTTGACCAATTAACCAAGCAGATACTAAACGAGAGAAAAGTCAACAATAAATATGCCAACACTGATAAAAGTAAGTAATGTTTTAATAAAGTAAACATTTTATGGTTATTTAATTTTTGTTTATATTAATAGCCAAACGGCGCACAGATTTCATACAATTAATGATAGACTCGCTTTTCAGCCTGTTTCTCAACCCGATAGTAAGGCCATCACTTGGCCTGCTGCTCAGTTGGCTACCTGTCAATTTATTTCAACACCCGTGAGATAGTGGCCTGCTCTACCGTCCAGTCCCATATAACATTTTTATCGCCGGTTACGACACAACCAGCGCCGCCATAACCCACGCCCTGTACTACTTGTCTAAACACCCGGACTGTCAGCAAATACTATACGAACACCGGACGAGATGGCAGGTCAGGGTATATTGTTTTTTATCGCCGGTTACGACACAACCAGCGCCGCCATAACCCACGCCCTGTACTACTTGTCTAAACACCCGGACTGTCAGCAAATACTATACGAAGAGTTGCGAACTTGCGATGAGTTTACGTACGAAAAGTTATCGCAATTGAAATACTTGAACGCAGTTATCAATGAAACACTACGTCTCGCGCCCTCTCTTACCCGCATTAATCGTGAGTGCCTTCAGGACTATAAACTCGGAAATACAGGTATTAATTAGTACATATAATATTAATTTTTTATTTTATTATCTAATTAAAACATTATTTATTTTTAATAAACTAGGCATAACAATACAAAAGGGAGTTGTGGTTGAAATAATACCATACGCTTTGCATAGACAGGCGGACCTGTGGCCCAACCCTAACGACTTCATACCCGACCGTTTCCTAAACCCCGTCCACCATCCGTACGCTTACATACCCTTTGGTGGCGGACCCCGACTTTGTATTGGCAAGAGGTTTGCCCAGCAAGAGATGCGAATGTGTTTGGCCAAGCTCATACATAAGTTTGAATTTACCCTGGCACAACCGCCAAAAATCAATTATTTCATTGGATCCATACTTATGTCACCCAAAGATCTGCTCGTTAAGCTTAAAGCTAGGGATTAGTTTAATAAATAACCACTTTCCTATTACCAGATGATATTATAATATAATTAGAACTATATCATTGAATTCACGTCAAACCAAACTAAACTTGATTATTTACCGAGTAGTTTTTAATATACAGTAGCTTAAACAGCTTAAAGTTATCTAATTAATAACAATAAAACTAGATGTTAAATATTGATATGATTTATATTCAAAATTATGCATAATTAATTAGTTTAAATGTTTTATTTTATTAGATTGAGAAATTTATGAATTATTTGCTGTATATTTTGAATCAAATTAAATAAAGAAAATTTTATTTTTGCGATATTATTAATTTTATTGTTATTCATTGTTTATTTTAAGTCCAAAATATTAAGTTTCTCTCTTTCTCTCTCTCTCTCTCTCAATCCGATTTGCAATGACTTTGAAAACTATGTAAATTATAAATACCTATCAATTTTATCAACAAAATTGAAACCTCTGCCCTTCACCTCAATTGCAAAATCACTTTCACTGTATTTATGTCTCAATGCATTCATAATACATGTCTTATAAGTATTTAATAATGTGTTTGAGGAAAACTAATTATTTAAATATTTAACTGATAAACAACCTAAGTAAATAGTTTTGCTGCCATCAGGGTATTTATTTATAGTTATTTTTATACACACTTCAGTAGTTTTAAAAGGTTTAATAAGCTGTTATTTATTTATTATTAGGTAAGAATTTATTAATTTTAAATAAATTATTATATTTGTAACTTTATAATTGCAAATACAAGTTTAATTTATATTTTTTGTTTATGCTAGTTTGTCAATTTGATGAGCTTGATGACCCTGTTTATATTTTCATCTATAAGTGGGAGGGATAAAAATATTAGACTTAAATAAGTTATAAATAAACCTCAAAGACAATGTTTTTGTATAAATATTTTTTGACACATGAATTTAGGTTATTATCAATACCGTATAGATTATAATACTAATTAAGCAACATGGTATATAAATAAATAACAGCAATATGTACAGGTATGGTACAGATAGATAATATACCAGTATAAATATTGCAAAACTTACCAGTTTGATTGTGTGCCACTAAACTCACTAGTTTATTTAAGTCAATGTTAAGTCTGCAACATAATTAATTATTATAAATTATTTACAAATATAAACATCATAAACATATTACAAGCATTTAATTTGTTTACAAATAAAGTGAAAGTTAAATATTATTTAAGAGAAACATTTCATAATATCAATCAGTTTTGTAAATATATTACAACTGAACATAAAGATGAAACAATTGTTAATAATATTGGCGTTTATTTTATTTTATTGCTTAACACAAGTGAATAGTCAACAAGAAGTGAGTGTAAAATGTAATAAAAACGGCGATAAAGAGATCGACACAATGTTGGCCCGGGTATTGACTTTTGGGGACTCGGGTCGGGAGTTTCCCGAATCGGCCGATGATGTGCCCGCCTTTTGTAAGTAAGTAATGTTTCAATAATATATTTTTATTAGGTTATTTATTTAGTCATGATGATTTATGAAATCTAAAACTAGCCAGATGGCAAGGTATTTAACTATTATTTTACTAATGTTATTATAGACCTAAAATGTTTATTATTAGAAATATAAATTCATATAAATATGGAATATTTGTAAAATCAACCTGTTTAAACAGTATTTAAAAATTTGCATTAAATAGTACATTATTTTATAATTTTAAAATATCCACATCATTTACATAAATAAATAGTGAAATAAATAAGATTTATCTGAATAATCTTATTATGGACATATTCCAGTACAAACTGTAAAAGTAAACTCATTTAATATATTGTATAATTGGCGTTAATGCACAGTTTAAAAGTTGGTTTCCGTACTCCTTTTCAATAAGGGTGTTATATTTAATTAATGTTCATTATCATTAAATTATTTTTTTTAATAAATCAGCGAGACAAAAGTTCTGGTAAAAACTGTGGACACATACGTAAAAAAGTGCACCAAAGGTCTGTCAAAGCAATTATTCTCGGTCTACGTATTCACCATTAAATCCCAATTAACACAACTCTGTAAACGGGATTCCCGTCGGCGAAGGGAAATGATGTCAGCGGCCAAATGTGTGAACGCAGCCAAACAGGTGTTCGCCAAATGCGTTGACCGCACTGTAGATCGGCTGCAAAGAATTCGACTGCTCGATGACGATAGCAAAAAAATACCACATCTGTGCTGGTAATTTCATTAACAATAGTTGCATTTAAACTTCCAGTTATATGAATAGTCAAATTGTTTGATTAAGCACTTTCATTTATTTAATTTATATTTACAGTCCCAAGTAAGACAATATGAAATTAAATAATTAAGTTATTTATAAACATATAGAATCTTTTAATATATGAACCTTATAATAAAAATGCAAAAATAGTAGGTTTATTAAAATTAAGTGACATTTTAATTAATAATTAAATTAATCACGAAGTTTTATTTTACTTTTTTAGTGAATACCACGCAAACAAACATTGCAACACTGATGGTGGTAAACACGTGTCGGGCTGTACTGACCGGGATCTGGACACTGTTGAGAAGTTGGCCGACACTGTGGCCGGAAATTCAATGAATTTGGTTTGCGGTGAATTCGCCGACACTTCAGACAAATGCCAATCATTGGATAAATTGCCCAAAAATGTTAAGAAACCCCAAAAATTCAAATCATTTTTCATACCCGCTATTGATATCATACGGAGTTTAAAAGCATAATTAAATAACGTTTGTAAATCTATTTGTATTATTATTCATCATCATATTTTATATTTTGGTTTAACATTGTAGAGTTCAACATTTACTATTTGATTAATTGCATTGATTTATTTGTTAAAAATTGTAATTATGTAAAATTATATTAAAAGTTGTTTGAAAATAAAATCAAAATTCAAGCATAAATAAATTCTTTATTTCACAAGTCCATTAAATGTATGATTTGGTCAAATAATTTCATTAAACTTACCATAATTTCTAATTATATACATAATCTATTATATAATAAGCCTCAAAGTTAAATAACTCAAATTTATAATTTACTTACGTATAAATCTACCTTCAAAATAATAATGTTAATTGTCTGTAATTAATATCATATAAAAAGTTTAAACCATTTACAAAAGAAGTTATACAACCATTTATAGTATTATATGGTAAACATAATCATATTAAATTTACCGTAATGTGTATATAACAGTCTGTATTCTTTAAAATAATAGAATCAGGCTAAATACTTGTTGTTAAATATAAGTTTAGAAAACTATATTTAGCAAGTTGAATTGAGTGACACGCTATAACAAAATAATCTATATAATGTACATTTCCCTATTACAAACTGTAACAGCAAAATCAATTTATTTTTGGCATTAAAGCCAAACATGCATGTTGTAAAATTGGGCTCTCAAAAACGAAGTATTACTTTATTAAAATCTCGACTAATAATAAGCAAATTAAAATTATTATAATATATTTTTTTATAAATCAGCGAGACAAAAATACTGGTAAAGTCGATGGAGACATACATTAAAAGTGCACCAAAAGTCTATCAAAGCAATTATTTTCGGTCTACGAATTCACCACTAAATCCCAATTAACACAACTCTGTAAACGGGATTCCCGTCGGCGGCGGGAAATGATGTCAGCGGCCAACTGTGTGAACGCAGCCAAACAGGTGTTTGCCAAATGCGTTGACCGCACTGTAGATCGGCTTCAAAGAAATCGAGTACTCGATGACGATAGCAAAAAAATACCGCACCTCTGCTAGCATTTCACGTAATAGCCTAGTTATATTACCAAGCAAGTTTATTAATTAAGCACTTTCATTAATTTAATTTATATTTACAGTTTAAATTAATACAATATTGTAATTATGTAAAATTATATTTAAAGTTTTAAAAATATTAATAAAAATTCAAATGCCTGATTAATGTCCATTTAATGTCTGAATTGCTAACGTAATCTTATTAAACTTATCATAATTATTAATTAACAGGCTATATTGTCACACAATATAAATTATTTTGCATATCCGAAATGAATATCATACAGAGTTTGAAAGTGTAATGTAAATATTGTTGTTTTTCAAGCATGATCTATTTTATCGTTAAATAATTTAAATTTACAAATTAATTACGTATATATATATACAAAATTGTCCATTTCCTGGATAATCTAGGACGTTCCTGGACGTCTGGGAACGCGTAGGATCGGTGAGAATCAAGGGACACACCCAAAAAAATGTGAATTCACAAAAATGGGACAAATACTCAACTCACATACTATTAACCCAATCCTGAAAGGTTCAGTGGTTAGATCATAATTGTTTACAACATTTACCGCTATAATTACCAAATCAATGACCGGCACCACGATTTAGTAATAGATAAATAAGGAATTAGAGATATATTTATTAATACTAGGGCACAACATTGATTATAATCGTGCTTGCAACTAGCTAGGTAATAAATTATTACTGGGTTAGACTGAGCAATAGTAAGATACCATATGATATGTATGTCTCAGGGCAGCTCCAAGGCAATTTTATTGCTATGTAATTTATACTCTATGCATGATTTACTCATATATAGTGTAATACTCATATAAAGAGTGGGGGTTTAAATTAAAACATTTATACTCATAATATTAAAACAGGGCACTCGATGACTATAATAAGTGTAACGGTAATAGTAAATAATGTGTTATAATAAATAATATAAAATACAAAAATACATTATTGTCTATGAGGGTCACAAAAAATAGGGAGCAGTACGGAGAGCGATATAAATGATTATGGATAATTATGTTTGTGAACAATACACTGTTTGTAGTTTGTGAGCAAAATCATATCAATAGTCAATGTTAATGCTATTCATTTATTAGTAGTGAATGGTATTAAAAATGAATTTGACGAGAGAGAGAGAGAGAGAGAGAGAGAGAGACTGAAACCTACTAATTTTATGTAAAATGTATTTTCTAGAAAATAGTGTAAAGGGCGTAATTTTGTGAAATTGTTTGCTTATAATAAGCCTCTCTATCGAGCTATTAATGTCCTCGTATGGTATAAAAGAGGTAATAATAATAATAATGTGTTTAAAATGTATCGACATTTAAAGATATTTACAACAAATTTATAGATACTGTCAAATTTCCTGTTTGAAAAGTGTTATGATCTAGGCACTTTTTACGCAAGTTTCCTTCAATTCATTATGTTTCCAAATACACTATTTATATTCATTATTAATGAATCATTAATAATATCTTGAATATAATTATTATCACTGATTTTAAAAATAAATATTTATAAATATTTGTAGATTTATGAATGTAGAAATTAAATTTACTGTACTTTGTTGTGTGTCCAACAATTGTCCAGCTGTATATTAAAAGTACCATTTCTAGTGAAAGTTGTAATATAATTATATTCTTTTATGAATCATACTCGTTGATTAAAATACATGATTAAGTAATTACTAATTACGGTAGTTATAATTGAAAGCATACAATACAAATAATTTAGTTTAACTAACATCTCGGAGTATTGATGGGTAATTCTAAATCATAATTTTAATTTAACATTTAAATCAACAGTTTTAAACAAAGTTAAAACTTAAACTAAATAATTGCACTTTTATTGTAACAGTAAAATTCCATACTTTACCGTCGGTTATATGAGACAACTGTCACATAAGTTACTTTAAAAGTACGTTAAGTCAAATCACAGTTTATCAAAATCAAGTAAAAATGTGATCAATCACTATTAAACATTTAATTAATTGTAATGATGATAATTTCTTTGTGAAAGACGTTTATGTCTAACATGATGCAATAAATAGTGATTGTTGCAACTTACTGAGTTAGCATGCTCTAACAAGTCTGCTAGAATAAATAAAATAAATATTTTGGTGGCATCCGAAATGATACTAGAGAACATTAAATTGATAATGTTCAATTTTTATGCCATAGATATAATGAATACCGTATTAATCTATGAACTTTGTGTGCTTTTGATAACTTTCATAATTATTAATTAAGCAATTAATCGGCTGCACTTTAGGATTTGGGCCGCGGCCGACGGTAAATTGGTGTATATATTCTTATAGCCACTGGTCTGAAGTACACAAATCTGGTTTCAAAGTTTGCACGAAACGTACGGTTCCGAAGATATCGCGGATCAAGTGATTGACTTTCCCATAGAAACCCATTATAAACAAAACTTTCATTTTTATACCTAACCTAACCTAACCCAACCCTACCCTACCTAACCTAACCTAACCTAACCCAACCTAACCTAACTTAACTATATTATATAATATATTTATATACTGTACTATCCGGAACAACTACATAGTCTTTATATATATAGTCTTATCCCGTAAAAAATTTTTTTTGTTTATAATGGGTTCCTATGGGATCAGTCACTTGATCCGCGATATCTTTGGAACCGTACGTTTCGTGCAAACTTTGAAACCAGATTTGTGATCCTCAGAGCACGGGTTATAAGCATATATAAACCAATTTACCGTCGGCCGCGGCCCAAATCCTAAAGTTGAGCCAATTAATCAAATAAAACAACACAATATGTATTCAATTCCTGAAAACATTTAATTTTAATCGATTTCTTATAAATATTAACTATGAATTCAAGCGATTCAAGTGATTATTACAACAATTATAAATGTGAATCTTGTTTTGACATAATCTATGCGTTAATCCATTTGAGATAATTAAGTAAATAATGATAAATTCGTTATATAATCATAACTAACATATCATACATTTATCCTAGTTTGCAGACAAATGTGAGAATATTAATTATTAATATATACAAACGTAATCATAAATAACAAATAAATGTATGTCTGTCAATATAAATATGTTGTAATGTGCATAAAATGTGCATGTTCAATTTACACATCAATTCAATGCCATAAATGTGTTCAAATGAGAGCGCGTGCCAAATGATAGTGAGGGCTAACTCTATTGGTTCGCAACAGTATTACATGCGCTCTCATTGGCTGCCAAAATATATCATACTTTAAGCCCTATTAGAAAATGTTTCGCAAATAACGTACGAATTATAATTATAACGACACCAAAAATATAGTGTTTTATTGAAACGCAATGTAAATGTACTGTCATTTAAATACTAGTATATTATTAATGAAATGATTAAATATTCATTACATGAGAGACACAAACGAGAGATGATTGGAAAGAATGAGGGCTTAATTATAGCGTGAATTGTTTGGTCCATCACTTGATATGATATGAATAGCCGTAAGAATGGGTGCGAAAGGGGTTGAGGTGTGAGAGGAGTGACGGCTTATGTGACGAGTATTACTCTCTCTCTCTCACTCTCATTGATTGACTCGCATTCAGTCATACAATACAATACAGACTCTGTATAACACAGACTATGATATGATATGGTATTAGAGACTCACTTACTGTTAGACTTGACTCCAAATCAATGACATATTTATTGCACATTTGACTCTCATTTTAGTTCACATTTTGATTGTTATATAACTAACACTTTCTTCACATTTATTATACATTTCCTAACCAATTGGTTATTAAGGCGGGCGTAGAAGAGGTGCCCTTTTTTAATGCTCCCATTTATACCGAAAACAAACAACAGGTCGGAAAAGTGGACGAAATCTTCGGATCAATTAGAGATTACGTGAGTTTTGTGTTATTATTATTATTGGTGTTTATTATTAACGTTTGAGTCAATGTAATCGTCTCTTCATTTACTTGCAGTCAATATCAGTGACACTAATGGAGAATATGAAGGCGTCTTCGTTTCCAATCCAACAAAAGTTTTATATCGATCCGCAAAAGCTGTTACCACTGCAGAGGTTTCTGCCCAACGCTTCCGGAAAGACTGGCGGAGGCAGAGGTGGCGGTAGGGGTCGCGGCGGTAGAGGCGGTGGTCGCGGAGGTGGAGGAAGAGGAGGCTTTGGCGGCGGCCGAGGAGGCGGTGGACGAGGCTTTGGCGGCGGCGGAGGCCGTGGTTTTGGTGGCGGTCGCGGAGGCGGCGGTGGAAGAGGTTTTGGCGGAGGCGGTGGACGAAGCTTTGGCGGCGGCCGAGGGGGTGGGGGCTTCAGACGATAATTATGATGATTTAGATTTTTACATAAGTTTTCATTTTTTGCCATTAATTGTCATTTATTTTAAAATATAAGACTATTAAATATTTTTCAAACATTTTATTAGATTTTATAATGAATTTAATGAATGAATGAGTGATTAATTTAGACGACAATTAATTATCAAATTTGATGTGTTTATTGAGTTTTGGCTCAACACCAGTCATTGCATTCTCGGCTCGATTTATAATGCGGTGAAAACCTCTGGTTTTATGTTTGGGTTTCTTCTCATTATTAGTCGTCCCCTTCTTTTNTCAAATTTGATGTGTTTATTGAGTTTTGGCTCAACACCAGTCATTGCATTCTCGGCTCGATTTATAATGCGGTGAAAACCTCTGGTTTTATGTTTGGGTTTCTTCTCATTATTAGTCGTCCACTTCTTTTTGATCCTTTCGTCGAATATTTGGTTCCAATAATCTGTTTCTTCAGTTCCGCACAAAACACTCAATTCTCCCAATTGTTTAAGTTTTTCCTTTTGAAGCATTTGTTGACAATCATCGCCAGAATTGGTCCGAATATAGCAAACGCCGCGAAGTGTTTCGCTGTCCTTAAACTCCATGCGATTCTTCGGCAAATCAATGTATGAGATCTCTTGCTTTTCAGCCATAAGTCTAATGTTTCGCTTAAATTCATTGTCGTTGAAATCCATCGAAGAGACGGAAAAATTCAATTTAATAATAAGTCCCGATTCAAAGGACCGCTCATTGGCTGTTGTGTTGTCCTCAGCCATGACTGTCGGCTCATTAGCTAATTGTTCAATATTTGTATCAGTCTTTACCAAAAGCGAACGCTTCAGTGCAGCCATCGATTGCTTCTGTAGTTTTAAGTATTTATTTTTCCATCGCTTCCACTCTTTCTTCGACATAACTCTCAGATTAATCACTTCCGGGACATTGTCTTCGACCAAATCCGGTGTAATTACAGTCCGTTTCTTTCGCCGCTTCTTCTTCTTCTCCTTAACTTTGGTACTAATTGTCTCACAATTTGTTTCACTAATTGTTTCAACATTTTTGTCCATTAATTGCAAATCACTTTCCGAACCATCGTTTTCGGACACTTTGGCTCTCTTTGCGTCACTTATCTCTTCATCGGTCGCGTCGTGCGATCTCTTGCGCGACACTTCGGGTTCGGGTATGTCTTGTGTCTGATCTGCGGATAATTTGGGTTCGCATTCATTATTACTGTCCATTTGATCACTATTTTGGTTGTCATCGGAAGACAATGCGTTGAAGTGTTTGAGTGCCTTCTCTGCCGACACTTTGTCCTCGAACTCAATGAAAGCAAATCCCATAATATTGTTATTGTGTCTAAAATGCGGGACTTTTATGTACTGAATGGGACCGAAGGGCGCGAACACCGACCGAATCCAGTGGTGGTCAGCGTTGGGCGGAAGCCGTTCCACATAAATGGTCAGATCATCGCAATTCACATCTCTGGTCACAAACGGCTCCAGTCGTTGCACTTTATCGCTCTTCTCATCCAATGACAGACATTTGGATCTCTCGAGCGCTAGACTTATGTCACGAATATTTTGTGTCATTTCAGAGATTTTGTTGAATTTCAAGAACTCATTCAAATGGACCGCTTGTCTGCCCTTTAGGTCCGGGTCTTCGGCGCCAATCAGTTGTCTCATGAATCGGTCGTGTCTTAGGTTCGCGTCACTGAAGTAGAACTCAATCTAAATCAACACAAATTCAATCATTAGGTTCACCGCCGAAGAAGACAATGACAATCGTTTGTGACAAACCTGTTCCCGGATTGTGTTCAATAACCTCTTCTTCCGTTTCCTGCCGTGTCTTTCCATTGGAAGCGATGGATGACTCTCAAGACAATCCATGGCATCAATGGATCCGATGGTTGCGTCAAATGAAAGCAATGTTTACTGTTTTTGTTGACGAATTGAAGCAAACATTCAATCATTGATTCATTCATTCATTAATAACGCTATAATTCGCACACTTTTTGTGCGCAAACTTTTGTTCACAACTTTTTTCACGTATTTTAGGAAATGATTCCCACTTTTGGTCACTTTTAAGCCATTATTCAATGCAATTGAATCAGTGGTCAAATTGTGTCAATACAGTGGTATATAGTTTTGCAAATGTTGTGTCACTTTAATGTGCTTTAAGTTCATAAGAATAGATGTGATTATTGTTGTTAAGCCTTGTTTTTAATCAAAGTTCAACTCTGACTGGAGTTCACAAATAGTTCGGACAAATGAGTTGACATTCATTGACATATGAGTGACGAAAGCGTGCGATTCGGACATGAATTGTGCGAATGATTGCTAATATAGTAATCACTGATTAATACTAACTATACTTCAGGTTTGGCACAAGTTTTGCGTACATTTCACTCACTTTACACTCACTGTCAGTGACTGGCAGTCAATGAATGGCACATAAAGTGTGAATCAATTGATAGCCATTAGTGTTATCCTATAGTATAGTGACTGCAATCGTATCACTACTTCTCATAAATCTGGTCATCGCTTGTCTATCAGTCGTGTCCTTCCCTTTGAAAAGCCGTAACAATGGATGAGTCGAGTGGTCGCGAAGACACCATCGGTTGGGACGAATCGTTTGAGTCGACGGATGGAGAAGAAGGTAATGGAAACTCGAGTTGGGATACAACGGGTTTTGTCACTTGCATTGGATCAGACATCGAGACGCATCTGAACGACTCGAAGGATACAACTCTCGAGTTTCCACAAGAGTCACTGGAATCGCTGGGAATCGATGGCTATGACGAAGACGTGGATTACGTTACCGAAGAGTGTGAACAAAACGGTGAAAGCAATGGCAGTGATGATAACGTTGACCACAACAACGCTAAGGAAGATATGAATGACACATCACGTGACACTTCTTGGGGATCAGAGAGTGATCGACAAAATGAGTGTCAAATGACACCCAAATCATTGAAAAAGTCGAAACGCTGTCAAAAAGATGGCTCTAAAGTGGATGTTGTCGTCGAAAGTGAAGCGACAAATGAATCAAATACTAAATCAGTGGTCGAAGCGGAGACTCAATGGGAACCACAGAAGGAGACAGTGGTCGCGACCTATGGTTTGGATCATTTGGACGATTGGACGGTCACTCAACCCGATGTTGAACAAGAGTTTGAGCCAGAAATTGAAGCCAATCCTGAGCTCGAATCTGAACTCAAATCTCAGTTTGAACCACAGATTATACCCCAATCTGAGCCTCAGACCGAACCTGAGGTCGAATCAAAGATTATCATAGAATTTGAAACACAAATAGAAAGAGATGTCGAACCAGAAGTCGAACCAGAATTTGAAGCAGAAGTCGAACCAGAATTTGAAGCAGAAGTCGAACCAGAAGTTGAACCAGAATTTGAAGCAGAAGTCGAACCAGAATTTAAAACAGAAGTAGAACCAGAAGCTGAACCAGAAGTCAAAGAAGAGTTTGAACCAGAAGTCGAACCAGAATTAGAACCAGAATTTGAAGCGGAAGTAGAACTAGAAGTTGAACCAGAAATCAAAGAGGAGGTCGAGTCAGAAGTTAAGCCAGAGATCGAACTAGAAATCGAAGAAGAGGTCGAATCAGAAAATATCCCCGAATCCAACACAGAATTTGAAGCAGAAGTCGAACCAAAATTTAAACCAGAAGTTAAAGAAGAGGTCGAATCAGAGATTATACCCGAAATTGAAGCCTCACTTGAACCAGAAGTAGAAGTGTCAGCTGATACTGAGTCCGAATCTGAACTCGAGGCTGAATTTGAATCACAGATTATACCCGAATCTGATTTCGAGCCTCAGATCGAATTCGAGTCTAAATGTGAGTTTGAATCAAAGTTGATGACCCGATTTGAAACAGAGGTCGAAACTGAGTCAACCCTTCCACACGAAACGGATGCCGTGGCTGGACAAGAGATGGAACCCGAATTTGGATCCGATGGCGGATCAGTAGCTGAACCTGAGGGTGAAGTAGAGGGTAAACCAGACTTTGATCTGAATTTTGTACCCGAAACTGAAGCAGAGATTGAACCCGAAGTTAATATAGATTTAGAGTCGGGAATCAATTCAACTGATAGTTCTGTCGGGGCTTCAAATTCTTGGATAGGAATTACAAATAAATACCATTTGAGTTCTAGTGTTAAACCAAAGGCTAGATATCAAATACAGCGAAAAATTAATGAAGAAATGGAATTAGAAGACGACGTGTTTGAAGGAGAGGTCCTACAAGTTGTGACCAAACCATTGGTGAACCAAAGTTCAAATAATGCCCGCCAAGTGTTCCGTTGGCTAAACGCCGAGGATGTGGTGCCGGCCCAACACAAACCACAAGTGAATGAATCGACTCACGAAGCAAAACCTCTTAAGAGTCCAAAGCCTTTGCCATCAAAAGCGTGTTCTTCGGCGGTCAACAAACCGATGACAAAAACTGTTTCCCAAAATAAACTGATAGCCGATCACAACAATGGATTCAATGAGCGGAATAAAGGACCCGTTCGGGTGACCACTACTGCTTCCAACAAACTCTTATCGAAGACTATGAGTTCTGCATCGTTGCCGAAGTGGAACTATTCAACCAAACCATTGGCTACATTCCCGCCTCCGATGTCAT
>CAJPIZ010000293.1:0-10149 GCA_905368565.1 Medioppia subpectinata
GAGAGAGAGAGAGAGAAAGCTGTGCCTCTAAATCATATACCATTAGTAGGTGTGTAACTATTCGTTTGGCATTTGTTTAAAAAGTTTACATAAATTGCATTAATTTCTAAGTTATAACTAATAACAATATATCACATCCATATCCAAAACTTCAATTTGATCCCAAACTCCAGGCGCGCCCACGTCTTGCAAATTAAGTTTTTTTTGTTTTTAAATTCTATATAAATTCTGAATTGATTTGTCGGAGAAATGCTTTTTAATTTAGTTTTTTCTTATTTTTTTCTAAATCCACATAAATAATGATGACATCGAATGCTTGAATATGTATTCAATGTATAGGAAAAAGATAATTAATATGGGAATCAAAAATACTTACGAAACAACATTATTTCGTTGAATTTCTTTTCGAGCACATCCTTATCAGTAGGACAGGTAGCTCTGGCCGCGTCTTCATTGGTGTAACAACGGGCCAACCCTTCCGTATGTAAGACAATAACGTTTGGTGTCTTCATTGTGAGGTGAAGACATCGGTGACAATCTTCAGCGCCAGTGCTGTCTTTCAATATGATATGATTGCCGCGTCGAGAGTGACACCGACCCCACGGGACTATACCATCGGCTTCGATGGCGATCTCAGAATAGGTGACAACCCCTCCATCGACGCCACCCGACGCCTGAATCAGGAATATTCCCTGGAATTCGACGGGAAAATAGCATCCGTCACATCCTATTGTGTTAAATAAATACCAAATCAATTAACAGTGTTTTGCTATATTTTGCCAACAATTTTATGTGTTTTTTAAAAGGAAATACACTTTTTATTTGACAGTTAACCCAATTATTCAAACAATGCTTTCCATTGACTTTTCACTGATTTTTCTCTCACACACAACAAGTGTTTATGAAAAATAAATATTATTTAAAAGCGAATACATTGTGTGAAATTCATAGACTCGTGAAAGAAATTTTTCTTTTTAATAATAATATTAAAAACTTTTTCTGAAAAAATATGTAATTATGAGTGAAACAAAATTCTCGTTTGAAATAAAACAGTACTGAATGTGTTATAACTTATAAGAACAGTAAACCATAATCAGTGGGAAACTTGTGTACAATTGCACCATAATATTCAAAACTAGGGGTAAATGACCACTCATTGTGTTGGATTTTAATTCATTAAAAGTAATTTTTGTACGTTTTTAAAAAAAAATTGTGACACAAATTGTAAGATTAGATCTACTATTTAGTGCCAAATATTTATACTTTCAGTAGACATATAATCAAAACCAGATAAATATTTAGTGAATTATAGTCACTATATATTGATTTAAAATGTGTGTCACATATAAATTAAAAACTTAAATAAAATATACAAAACTTGAATAATATATGCGCAAAAAAATGCTGACTTTGAAAACGTATAAATGTATGAATAAATATATTTTAAAATATATTTAAATCATTAAATTTTCGATTCATTCGTTGCTAAAAATTTATCTTATTTTTGTTTTGTCTCAACATTTCTTCGTTGGATTCTTTCAATGTTATCGCTAAAGCATTGATTTGAAGTTAAATAACTTTTTCTCCCGAAAGCGGAGAACCTCCTGAAAGTTTGGGGGCATACGATATACCCCTTTGGGGGTATTTTAAGAGAATTTTATTTCACCTTTTTAGCACCTTTTAGGACGTTATCACCTTTAGTAACTTTTTAGTAACTTTTCACCTATTTTGCAAATTTTATACGAAATTAATGAATATTTTGATTGATTTGCAAAAATTATTCAGAAATTTGTTAGCGAAAAATCAAGTTTTATAGAAAAATTGAAAGAATGGGTTGTGAATATTAATGTTAAAAATCAATTTGCATTTATTTATGTTAATTTAGATTAAAAGTATTTTGTGATACATATCTGTATAATGTAATTTAAAAATTTTATGTAATTAACCTTTTTAATGTACTATTTTGACGCATAATGGCTAACTTTTTCTTAACTTTTTACCACCTTTTTATCACCTTTTCAGGCATTTTTAAGCAACTTTTTAAGTACCTAAAACACTTTTTTAATCACCTAAAAGTCAATGCTTTAGTTATCGCCATATCTTTAATTATAAGCAAAAAAATAAATACTTTTTATGACAGACTGTGTTCTGTGTTTAGATGTTTTGAAAGATTTTCTGAACAGAAAATAATTAATGTCAAAATATTTAATTCAATTTATATTCTGTTTGAGAATGTTTTTTGACGGAGAAAAATATTTCAACAAATATTCTCGACCAACAAAAACAGTAAAAACAAAACTATGTATTAATAAACATAATATTTGGTAATATTTATTCATAATATTTATGAAAAGGTTCAGACATAACGTGTTTGTAGAAAAATTCCGGAGTTTATTATGTGTACGAATGAAAATCAAAGTTTGCCAAAGAATTATGAATTATAATAATAAGTATTACAAAGGATATGAAAGCGTAGAAATATTTTCAATTTTCTGGTAATAAAGTATTTTTTATAGCCGAGTGTAATATCATGTAATATATCGTTAGTATTAATAATGCATTTTTTCGTAGTATTAGTGCCGCACCCATACCATAGCCATACCATATATAACTAGCATTTATTTAGTTTCGTATTCGGATCTCAATCAGAGATGTATTGAATGAAGGACTGGAGGACTGGCAGTGAGAGATAGTGCGGCCACAAAGTGCCAGAACTGCTAGTATTTCCCACGACTTGCGTGACACCCATACTATTCACCAAATATTTCGATTCTTGGGATGGTTTGCGCTCTTCTTGTGGTCTCTTTTGCCATACATTTAGTGTTTTAATTCTCTCTCATTTAGTGATGCAATTCGTTGCACATCTCATATATAAAAACAATTTTTCATTATATGTTTTCTTAATTTTCAACTCAAACATCACTCGCTAAATGTGTTTCCCTTTTCATAAACGAAAATCTCGTACCCCATGTAAAGTGCACTGCAAAGTGTATTAACTCTTAAGTAGTTATTTAAGTGAATGAAAAATATTCTCTCTTTTGGTTTAACTAATGATTTATACTGTTATTTGAATACAGAAATAGAAGTCATTATTTAGCCGGCAATCGGTTTAAATGGTTTGAAATGACTTTTTGAGAACAAAATAAAACACATTTCTTAGTTTCAAATGCATATAGAATTTGATTTCAATTCATTATTCAATCGAAATGTTCAAATATTTTGAGTGAAAATGCATTGTATGAATGCATTCGTGCGTTCGCTCACTAATAGACCACGTTATCGACGAATCACGCGATTACTATAGAGCACAGGTATTTCGTGACCGATGCCTACAAGTGTGTGAAAAACTTTGTGAAGGGAAAGGCATTGTTTGGGCCATAGTTTCTAGTCATTAGCGCTCCTAATAAGCCAAACCCTATGTTTGATTATTATTCCAGTGTTTAGTAATTAAATGCACCAAAAAAGTCATCAAAAACTGCGGATTCATTGCTTTTTATGATTGTCTTCCCATTGTTTGCTATGATATTCCCAAAAAAAATAAGTTGATTCCCCTCTAAAAAATGCATTTTCAGTTACCAGTAGTTATCTATCAGACCTATGGATGATTGTTGAGCACCTGTCCTACACGTCCCACACCGGCAATCATTGCCTACCTATTCATGCATTGCATTACCTCTCACTCCACAACTCTAACACCACATCAACTCAATTGATATTTGATTCAAATTATTCTTCGGACAAATGCATAACAATCTAAAGACATGCGAACCAAATGCGAAATGTATTGCTTTTTAATATATGATAATCATATGAATTAAAGCCAAAACACGTTTTTTATTCAAAACTATCGAAACTGCTTTTGAGAGTAATGTTATGTCCGGAGAAAATATATGAATACAATTCACTTGACTTCAGGATTTGCTTTCACTTCAATTAATATTTGTTTTGTTTTTTGACAAAAAAAAAATACTTTTCACAAAATGTTATTTTTGAAAGATGTTATTCAGCAAACAGTGTAGTCGAGCCTGAATTCCTCTGAAAGCATGCGAGACATTCAAAAGGTGTGTCCTCTCATCCCTCTATCTCTCATATAATATGTAACACAAACTAATTAGTAAACAGTTTTGTCTGGCCTTAAGATCCTATTTACGTCTTATATCGACAGTTGAATGCATTTTTCGCTATAAAATGCAATAATATTTTAATGACATTTATATTTTTCAAGTTGTCAAAAGATTTATGTATTCACTTTACTCAGAGAGAGAGAGAGAGAGAGAGAGAGAGAGAGAGAGAGGGCTCGGGTGAGAGAGCGGGCGGACTTGAATTATGGGATAAATAGGATCTTAAGGCCAGACAAAACTGTTTACTAATTAGTTTGTGTTACATATTATATGAGAGAGAGAGAGAGAGAGAGAGAGAGCACATAAAAGTAATTAGAGTAGAGTAGAGACAAAGTATATTTTGTCAAATATCTCGACTCTGGAGTCTTTTCTTGAATCAGTAGAAAGTGATAGTAGTGTCGGATGTGTGGCAACGGCTGGCATTGATGGGCACAACAACACTGTTGGGCACAACACCACTCACCAGACCCTTACACCACATCCTGGTAGCGATGTTTGACTCAAATACCAAAAATAATTGGTATTCCGTAACAAGTATTGAGAGAATAAGCAATAAATAAATATAAGCTTTCGTTGAATGAAATATTCAATTGGTTTGTAGAGTAATGATTGACCACAAAAAACAATTTGACAACATTCCACTGCTCAGGCATTGTTACCATCGGCAAACATCATTGCCTTCATTGCCATCGCTGGCACATCCATACCATCACCTGTTGATGTGTTCATGTTTTTGTATGAATATAACAGGAAATACATAAGAAAATTGTCCGATCGCTTCGCTGAACAAGAAGAGAGCAAAAGTGTAATTCTTGAGAGAGGGGTAGCAGTGGTGGCAGTGATGGCTATAGTGAGGGCTATAGTGATGGCAACAGCGCTGATGGAGGTCGGGCTCCGATATGCTGTGTTGACTCGTATGTGCAGGAAATAATGTCCTGCCCTTAAGGTATTACTTCTAATGTATTGATGCCTTTGTTGAGGGCTTTTATCACAGAAAAAGAAGCCAACACTACGACAGACAAAGGAGAAGACAATCTTTATGTGCATTTCAATGCACATCACAGGACCACATATTCCTGTCATTATTAGCCGAGCGCTCATTTGTCCCCAAAGTATGACAAAACAAAAATACTTTATTAATCGATGCATACATTTACTCATTTGGGGCCCAATTTTTTATGGTTCTCTACTTTTAATCTAATTATACGTAAGAATAATGAAGAGCATAGCCATAGAGAAGAGCGCGTGCCGGTCGACGATAGATATATAACATGTATATATAACCTGGTATTTTGGTCTGTGCTTTGAAGCGCTGATTGCTATCTCAACAGTCCATATGGTCTCTGCAAACCATAAAACGGGTCATTCTTTCTCTACTATTGTTCAAAATAATTATATTTTTTCAGTATTTATTCCTAAACTCTCGTAAGACATATAAAAAACATCTGTTGAATAATGACTTCTCTATCTCTTAAGTAATGTTCATTTTCATTAATTTTGGTACAATTTTTACAATGAATTTCATTGAAATACGGAATACAAGACACAAAACGAGTTTTAATTCTTATTACATTTATAATTATAATCAAGAGTTTTGTATTACATTTGTTGTCCAATATATATAAAGTTTCGTATAATTAATAACGTTTTCCTCGCTTTGTTGCTACAAATAATATATTTAAAAAACATTTAATGACATACTTATGATTTCCTCTCCTCTATATCCCTGCGTTTAAACAACAAAAAATAAGTAAATGTTTTTCCTGTTGGACACTATATTATAGACATTTAATTCTTCCGATCACTTAATTGTATGCAATCATATGATAAGACCTTTAAATTTTAAAATCCCGGTTGAATTTATCCCATAGAATATCTCAATGAAATTCAAACCACACTCTCGTTTGATTAGTGATTGATTTCATCATTTAGTAAATCACGAAAAATTTGTTTTACTTTTCTCTCTCGAAAGTAGTAATCATTTTGAATAACTGTCTTCAATGAGTGGAGTAATGGTATCTCTCGTATTGAAAGCCTGTGGCGATTGTGTGGTAAACATTAAAATATTCAAGAGTTTAGCGTTCAGTGAGAATAAAATACGAGTGGAATGGAAGTCACGGTCACCTGATTTGATCCGTCCGTCAGTCCGGATGTTATTAATGATTATATTACTGACAAAACTAATAATAATCATAACAACACATACTGTAAGCCCTATCATAAGAAACGCACCGAAAGTCTAGTTAAAAGTTTAAACAATATTACAAATTCCAGGTTTAAGAGAAGGTTATGTTTAACTTTCATTAACAGAGTTGTTATGTGCGCTCAAAACTCGCCTTTCCGTCTCATTTGAATCCGAAAAACATTGAATATTAACTTCAATTATAGCGAAAAAATAACTACAACTCGAGGTTTGCATTTTTAATTCACAAATATTTCACATATTTTTATTTATTTCAAGTGAAATGAACGCAAGACTTGGCGTAAAAGACTATAAAAGATTGCGTTTGTTATATACATAGCAAACAAACAGTACTTTATATGCGAAATGGATCAGTAGAAGGGATGTATGCGCTCACAGACCAGACCAGTCAGTCCTCCAGTCCTTCACAATAAACACTAACCGAAGAGTATTTTCTTATATGAACTACAATTCAATTATAAAAACTCACTTCAGTTTCTATATTTACAATTCACTCTAAAAGTGAAGTAAGACTACAGTATAGTCTAGTGTTTGGCATTTCGTGCAAAATTCAATATTGAAAACTAATTGGACGGCAATTCTTCGGGCAATAATTGAATTCAACTCTTGTTATAAACACTGAATTGAATTGAAAGAAAAGTTTTTAATCAAAATATAATATAAATAAGAGTTGGCTTTTGTTTTGATTGTTTCATCTTTCTCTGTCTGTGGCGATCATATCGTTGTTTCATTACAATTCTTAACAACACTTAATAATTGTTTTATTCTTATGCTTACAGTAAAATAAATCTCATTTTCTTTCATACAAACATATATAGTATTTAACAAAAACTTGATTTTAAACATTTTTTCAGTTTTCAAAAGAGACACAAAAAACAAGTTGTGTTTCGCTTTTTAGAAAAACAAGTTATGATTAGAAGAATGAAGTCTTAAAAAATAGATTCTCTTCTCATATGAAATAATACTACAACTGATATAACAATACCTTTAAAAAAAATTGAATCTCAACTCTAACTTAAAGTTCACTCCAAAAGTCGTTATATTTTTCTTTGAGAAAAAAGTTTTTAACATTCTTTTTACTTTTGGAAAACTTATAATTATTGTCTCAGAAATGAAATTATTTCACAGAAAAAATTGTCAGAACTTTACCAACAATTTCCCAATAAATCATTTATTTTCGGTTTACGTTTATAGCGATTATTTGGATTGATTTGAATTGAATGGAAGAATACATTTGCGGAGAAAAGAAGTGGAAATTATAGCTCAAAAACCTTGATTATCAAAACCGAAATAAGTTTCTCATCCATAGACTCAACAAATACAAAAGTTTAGTGATTTGAGTGCAAAAAACAACAAAAAATATAATGAATTTTTTTAAAAAGTCGAGTATTTTTTACATAAGAAATAGATTTTCGTTTAACAATTCGCTGTCAGTTGAGTCTAATCTCGATTGTAGAGTACATATGACGGTAAGAAGTAATACCTGGATGTGATAGTAAAATGCATACAATAGTATTGCGAATCGGTTCCACTTTGTCAGTCATGTCTCCGAAACATCACTTTCACTACTTCTCTCCAAAAGTCATTAATTTTTAAGTACTTTTCTTGAATTCATGGGTCATTTGATACTAAAGAATGAGATCTCATGTGATCTCAAAACGACTACAAAGTTTTGTAACAAAACCATCAAAAAATAAAATAATATTTCTATTCATAAGAGATAGAAGTCAATGATTGCCGACAACAGACAACAAGTTATGTAAAATTAATGTAAATCTCGAGTTAATCTGTAAGATATTATATGAATAGAGAAATTTGATAACTTTCTCCATAATTATTATCGGAGAAATTTAAAGGCGTATTCAATGTATTGTTAATCCTATTTATAAATTAATGCTTTGATGGGAAAACTTATGAATCGTTTATTTAAATAAATTATTGTATAAAATAAATGATGGATTCGATGGAGTTGTTTAAGAGTCAACAATTAGAGAGAGAGAGAGAGAGAGAGAGAGAGAGGGCTCGGGTGAGAGAGCGGGCGGACTTGAATTATGAAGAGAGAGAGAGAGGACAGAGACAGTGCCAGACGTATTGCTACCTGAGGTCTATATTTGTTGGGCTGATGAGAGAGAGAGAGAGAGAGAGAGAGAGAGAGAGAGGGCTCGGGTGAGAGAGCGGGCGGACTTGAATTATGGGATGTTTATGAGATGAGCGAAACTAAAGTAAATGCAAAGTCAGACAAAAAATCTGATACATAATTGTATATAACATATAAAACTACATTTCATTTTCATGGGAACAGTTTCACAATTGAGGATCAAATAAATATCAGCATAAATAGCAGTGGAATTGTTGCCCAACCCTAACATATGATGCAAACAGTGCTTTAATCTATAATATAATGATAAACGAAAAAATGCGAGAAATGGTATTCAAACGCCCAGAGATCCGACCGGAGTGTTGAAGTCTTGAGCGCCGGTACTGTAAATAAGTGGTGGAGAGAGCCATGAGAGCCATGAGAAGACCCAAACACCACCACCGATAGCACCAAATCAGCTCCGACTCCAACTCCAAGCCCACGCGACTAAACCCAAAATGAAAATAACTGGCGATAAATAGTTCTTAGGGCTAAGCTTTTACTTATGAGAAACACTTATTATTTATTTTTTGTTTTAAACTGATCGTCAACCCGGATATGTGGTCGGTATATACAGGCGCTGCAAAGTGAGCGAGTGATGGGCCGCGGGCTTCAAAATATCTAACTCTCAAAACGAATATTTTAGAGGAATGGGTGTGGAGTGTATTGAAGGCATCGAAAAGCATCGGACATATAGTTTATGCTGAGTTCACCATCACTGATGAACCGGTGATTTCCATCGCAATGGACTAAACATTCATTTTTCATCCTCTCTTTAGAGGCATTACAATCACTTCACTAACAATTCACTAACAATTGGCTTCGAGTCGTAAATATTTTACAGCGAGAGAAAAGTGCTCCGAGTCTTGAGTCTTGCGAAAGTCGACTGAAGTGACCAATAAGTGGTAAGTAGTGTACACTATAGACATTACAGTTCACTATAGCCCGGAGTGGGCTATTGTAGTGTAGTTATGGTGCGAACGACACAATGCAGATATCATTGTGACAGATATAACGAGAGGTTAGTTTATTATCCATTCAGTTGGCTATACCTGTCGAGCAAACGCACGGCCACTCTCTCTACACACACATAAGGCTCGCATTCCCTGTACTCGCATTACGTTTGACCCCCACTGACCCCCTGTGTCCCCCATCGGCCCCACCACTAACCCACTGTGCCTTCGTTTTAATAGTTTCACGCTTTTGCTATTATTATCTGTTGGGGAGTCGGATGGCCGTCAAATGTTGAGTACAGGCGATGCACACCTATTAGCATACATGAGCCCTGTATTGGCTACTAGTTTGACACCAATCACTACCGCATACTTATATTTATAACATAACTTAACTCGTGTACACCTCGAGCCTCGGCTCAACTCTAACACTACACTTGAATAGAAATCACTGCAAAACCAAATTCAATGCAATCCTTATTCTATTTATAACACAACTATTGAATACTTTTTTTTGTGAATAAAGATTTTCTTCTAACAAAACCATTGGCCATACGTTTTGGATGCGATTCTCCAAGAATTTGAGGCAAACAATTGCAAAGTTATTCGAAACCTTGAATGGTATCACTTGTAAAAAGTGAGTTCAATACTGGATCTGCTATTCAATAGCATTCGAGTCCATTGGCAGTGACGCGAGAGAGAGAGAGAGAGAGAGAGAGAGAGAGAGAGAGAGAG